>JAPMAE010009527.1:0-10598 GCA_036584705.1 Rhyacophila sp. 25_7 | reverse complement strand
ACACAAACTTGAAGTGCATGATAACCAATAAATTGGTGTTTCATTTTCCTGATCTCATAATCAAAAACGTTAATAATAAAAATCATTAAAATTGACATTTTAACCACTTTTCCTTTCCGCACAAACGTAGTAGGTCGTTCTTTATTTTCGATAATAATTTGCTATTTTCGGCATACTACCTTTTAATAGAACGTGTAATGTAATTGTGTATATTGTGATTCTCAAATAAAAGCACGTTTGCCTTAACATGGTCGATATACATATTGAGCAATGATATTATATACTTAGTTATTTAAACGTCGTTTCGTACAATGTTCATATAACCTTTAATTTTCCCACATATTCACGGGCCTCACGTTAAAGTACATTTGTTAAATAGATAATTTTTATCTAATCGTCCCAAACTTCAAATGTCAAACAAAATGTTTTACTGCTAACGAAACACAAGAGCGTGAAAAGCACAATGTTGTGAATATAAATTCTTTTCTAATTCTGATATTATTTGATAAAATAACCATAAACATCAAATTTAGTATGGTAATCTAAGTTAAATGCCCTTATTCCAAGAATTGCAATTCAAGTTATTCTTCAGAATTATGTCGCATATCAAACAAACGAATTTACATTTGAACCCTACTCGTAAATATCACGCTTATCAACGTTTAACCCTTTGCAGAACAAAGCCCAAAAAGGGCTAATAAATAAACAATTTCTTTCTTACCTATAATGTGGGGTGTATTTCCAAAGTGAACTTATTTCACTTAACAATTTTGTGGCAAATGCTAAAAAAACTGTTAGCGATGTCGATATTACACATTTTTTTTGTTTTTTCCACTGTAAATTGTATTTTACACTACAAATGAATATAACAAAAATATATTTAATATCGACTTGGTAAACAGTTTTTTTGACATTTGCCACAAATTTGTTCAAATGAAATACCTTCATTTTAGTAATACATGCCTCATATATACGTACATATATAATTCAATCAATAAAAAATACTCTTGTAAGAGTTCTGTTACGACACATTATGGAGTTTCATAAAAGTTCGACTTTCTTTTGAATATAATTAACGATTTTTTTATTTTTAGTTAATAAAAGACACAATTACATATTTTAATTGTTTTATATACGACAGTCGTTGTGTCACAGCTGTGTGTGGGTGAGCATCGATGCCTTTTACATGATTTCGGCTGGTGCAGTTGAACCGTCCACCTTTCAATCCAGACCTAGCTAGTACCGAGTGATTTCTATTTTTTTTTCTCCACTTTAAATTATTTCTTTCTGGTTCAGCAGTTCAACTACGACAACGAGGTAAAGAATGCTGTTACTATGTGGTTTCGTTACAGGCGGGAACATTATATGACAGAGTCGTACAAAAATTTGTGCCCCGCTATGACAAATGCATAAAAAATGGTAGAAATTACGTGGAGAAATAATTTGAGGCTTATACTTAACAATGTTATAAAAAACAATCTTTATATACGTTTTGTTTTTGTTTAATAGTTAAAAGAAACTTACTTTATGGATATCTCTTATATATATTTATCTTCAACTATAAAAAAATGTGAGAATATTATTACAGAATAATTAATATACGACGAATGAAGGCAACTCAGAGATAGTCACGTGATTCGATGTAATGAATTTAGAACACTTAAAAGGGTATAAAAGGGAAAGAACTTCCGTAGACATTCAGTCTTTGCAAAGAGGTGAGCAGAAAAAAATCACAAAATACAGCGAAAAGTTACGAATATAATACTGAAGAGTAATGTTTTCCCTAATTCTTTCAATGTATGTTCAGCCCATCAACTTATATGTGCAAGAAAAAAAAGCGAGTGCGCAAATATGCATATTTATACATAGATAAAATTAACTAGTCAACAAAATGTACCACAAAATCATAAATTACATAATTCATGTAGTCTTTATGTATGTATAGTGTATAGTAAATAGAGTTTCCATGTTCCGCACACATATCAAAGAAAGGAACCCGAGAACCTATCATAAAACATCAAATAAAATACACAATTGCGCAATACAAAAATATGGTTACAATTTCTTTTCTTTGAAATGTGTGCAAAATATAGAAACATGTGTGCGAACAATTTTTAACAGGTGTACGGCCGCACACGTGCACATCTTAAAGGGAACGTTGCTGAAGAGAGAAAGCTAGAAATAGAGGGTTGTTTTGTAGTCGGCCACAAGTATGAATGGGTTAAATCACCACATCATCTTCAACATCAGATATTTATATTATATTGTAGTATCGTCGTTTTTCTGCACGAAGTCACTAATTATCATAATGATAGTTTTGAGATACGATGTAAACCTTTTCTATACAACTGTTTCTGTACATAAAATACAACATAGTGACTTTTGAGATATGTCATTGTACAACATTGGTTGATATTCGATACTTGGAGATTTTTTCAGTTTATGAATAATAACAAAATAAACACACGGTTGAAATAACTCAACTGGACTAAATTGTCATTTAGTGACTTCTTGCAGCCAAAAGACGGTATGAAATAATTAATAAAACCTTTTGTTATAATTGGTATAACCTTTTGTTATAATATATAATTGATACATCGTCCAAACAGGAAACTATAAACTATGACGATGTTTGGTTTGTATAGCACTACAGGTCGTCCATAAACCATGTAACACTCTTGAGGGGCAGGGAGGGGTGGCCGCCAATGTCTTCATGGCGTTACAATGGGGAGGGTGGGTAAATTTTTATTGTTATGTAACACTTTTCCCTCTCAAAAATTGGATAGAAGGTGATTATAAATTGCATTCCTATTTAACCTTCTGTGCCGGACATAATGTCACAACCTGGTAAGCTGTGATTTTTAAACAAAAATAGAACCTAAATACTTATTTTAAACGTATATTGAATGTGTTCTCATTATGGCTTTGTTTTTAATGATCATATTACGAGTATAATTATATATCTACACTTTTATATAATATTTAAAATCATCCAAAATGTCAAAATTTGTCTAGGAAACTACGTTTTCAGTTGTGTGAGTTAACTCGCTTCTGGTAATTAATCGATTAATGTGGAAAGTTACGTAACTTTTGAGATGAGGGAAGGGGTCACGCTGAATGTCTACACGGTGTTATGTAGAGGGGGGAGAGTAACAAAAAGTAAAAAAAAAAGTTACTTGGTTTTTGGATGATTCCTAAGTAGGAAAGTATATTGTGAATGAATCATTTAAAATAATATACAAAATTCTCACCGCTTACTTCTGGCAATTGAATTACTCGTACTGATAAATGTTACATAAAAAACATCATGAGACCTTTACTCAAATGATTGCCCTTTTACATGCGGTTTATTTTCTTCCGCTTTGTGGACACATTTTGTATCTCGCGTTCTCGGTACACTGTTTTACGACACGGTTTTGTGACATTATCAAGTTTGTTCAAGTCACGCTGGTCGCGTAAAACACTAAAGAGTCAAATCATTTTGATATTAACGTACACAAACATTCCTAAAAAGATTGACATTTACAAGTGAATCGATACGGTTTTATTGCCGAGGGGAATAAATTTTAACAAAAACCACACTTTCGAAACGCACCCACATCATTTTATTTTACACTCGTACCGAACACAAATTTATCTAAGTGTTTTGAGACTTTTCCAAACATTATGATTCAATTTGATTCAAGTAAAAAGTTTGATTGTTTCTCTATAAATAGCAGTTCGCATGTAATAATTACTATCTTATTAAAGTTATATGAAAAGATATTACAATACTAAACACAACCTGTCGAGTTTTACCAAATTCGTGAATTAAATGTATTTTCGCTCCATAAAAAATAGGTTCATTCAATGTAGTGACTTGCTGATAGAACTAGCAAAACATGTCGACCCTGTTTAGGTAAAAGGGCGCAACCCTCAGTTTTTTGAAAAGAGCTTTTATTTGAGAATTACAATATACTCATACAGAATTAAATACACGTTTCGTCAAAAAGAATTAAGCCAAAAATACCGAATTATTATCGAAATTCAGCTTTAGACGTTGAAAAAATGATGATCTACTAAATTTTTATGCAAAAGAAAGAAGCATTAAATATCAATTAATGTTTTTTTCTTAATCTTAATGAACCACCAATTTATTGGTCATCGTGCACTTCAAGTTTGTATTAATGTGACTTTGACTAAAAATCATTAAAACATGTTTTTGTGCCTCCTGTAAAATTTGTTCTGTGAGGGTTACTCTCTTTTACCTAAACACGGTCGAATGATGCATTGTATCTAACATTACCCAAACATAAATGTACTCACTTAAGGTATTTAAGATAGTAATACCTGGAAGGTAAACAACACCGTATCAATTTCTAGCAAAATGAGATATCGACATAGTGTAGTATATCTGCGACAATCTTTCCAATGATATACTCAATTATATTGTAATCATAATAGAAAAGAATATAACGAAAATAATATTACACTGTATTATATATTATCCGAGGAAAGCATCACTAAAACGACTTTGAACAGTAATAATGAAAAAGTGCCATTATTGACATAGTGAAGTTTCCCTTCTAGGTAGAGATAAATTTACAGTCAAACATTACTAATTAAGATACAATTTTGGAGATATATTATAAAAATACATTTCTAGAAGTAAAGAACTTCGTGAGACTGTTCAGAGGCATAGGAAATAAGGCGAAATGGTCTGTACCGAATGAAAATGGCCTCGGGTTGAACATTATTCGCGCCTCTTCACCCAGTCATGTGGATGTTCTAAAACAAATGGCAGAGCTGATTTCTGAAGTCCTTGAAGAAGTTTGTAAGGCACACACTTCAATGGCGAATAAATAAAAGGAAAATATTAATTGTGGTAACCTTTATCGAACATTAACGTTTTACTTGTTAAACTGATAATACTGCAGATAGCGTAATTATCATATTTTTACATAGAATTTACTTACAATCCATAATTGTGATTGCGAATAATGTATTATTAAAGCTATTTTTTCAACAGAATATAAATAATTAATAGTATATGTATAATTTATAATTTTTCGCAATAGTAAAAAAATGTGTAACTATTATTAATAATTTAGTGTTTCGCAATTTTTTATTATGAAACTTACAATATATGGAATTTGTTTTATTCTGTATATTATTTAAATTTATAATAGTATAGTAAGAGGTCGTTCATAAATTACGTAACGCTCTTGAGGGTAGGAGGGGTGGGGTGACCACCAACGTACATGGCGTTACAAGAGGGAGGGTGGGTTTTTATTGTTACATAACACTTTTTTATTTGAAATCTCATAAATTTCAGTCCTATTTAATGTGAAACGTTACATAATGTTTGAGAGTAGAGAGGGGTCAAGCTGAATATCTACATGGTGTTATACGAAGAGGGGAGAGTAAAATAAACGTAAGAAAAATCTTTGTGGTTTATGAACGACCCTTAACTACGATATGAAAAAAATGGTCAAATAGCCAACTACGAGTATCAATCAACTAATGAATAAGTTTCGTGTGTGTTAAGTGATGTTATTAAGTATATTGTATTGAAGATATTTCTAAAACCATGCGGATATGTACGTTGAACGGACATTAAAAAAACTAGCAAGCAAAGAAAAATTACCATACTAACACAACGGTCAGGAACCGATGTGTGCTAAAGAGCGACATTGCTATATTTGAAGCATTTGACACCTCGCATGTAATTGGAACCAGGAATAAGAAATAACTTAGTGAATGTAGACAAAACAGATGGAACTTCGCAACGAAAATAGTAGAAAATTGATTCTAAAACAAAACAGCGAACCGCAACCAACTGAGGTTAAAGCTTTTAGGAAACATGAGTATACTTACGTCTTTTCACGTAATATTATATATTGCCGACGGCTGTACTAGTGTGTGCATCCTTGGAGAAGGAATTATAAAGTAACGAATTATTCCACAGTTCGCTTTCAATTTTAGAGCCAAATTTGAGACAGCGACATTCCAATATTATCATCGACTCTATTTCTTAGTTTAATAAAAAATATTATTTCGAAATTCTTTTTAAATGCATGTCAAATCTATGAAACTTAAATTCGATCGAATTATCCGACCGATCAGCCATCAGATACTTTCAAATTTCATTTAGAAATGATATAATTTATGCCTGATGGTAGCAATGCCCAAAATATTGTAGAAGCACTGACAAACAATTTTCACTAATGGTTTATTTATAATCCGTGGGATGCGTCACTGTGTGTGTTGTAGATTGTTATCGCCAATACAAATGATGCGTCGAACGATGCCCTTGTGCATAGCGCCGCTAGGTTGTTTTGTTTTTTTCCCTTTGCAACACAAAGCTTCAGCCGCATCTATTGTGGGATAACCCTTTTCGTCTATCATCCGTGCGGAGAAGATAATAAATATTATCATTAGACAACACATCGTGTCAAAAATTATGGACGAAATCCTTCTGATTCTTGTTACAATGTTGTCGTGAATGTAATACAAAACATAAGACAAATATGTATAACCCAGACTTTATTATTTTCAAAGGTTCCGCCTGGTTTTAATTTTTGTTTATTATTATTTCGATGTTATTAATAACATGCTTTTCAGTCAATTTTAAACAGTGATTTCAATAATAATATCACCATTTTTTATACTATTGTGAAGATGATTAATACAAAAAGGACCACACAAAATTGTGTCAACGCAAAAATCAAAAAGAAAAAACCTATTGTCAATCAGCTACTATGGATAATATTAACCTATTTGCCGCTAGACACACTAGATAGTCGCCTGTCTTCACTTACCACTCACGCTGTAGACATACTAGTGAGCACTATAATTTTCTATTCAAGACACATTCTTTTTCTCTTAACTTTCCACTACCAAGGAAACGTTTAACGAAAAAACGAAAAATTTTAACTTTACTTGAATATCGATAAATTCATAAAGTTTTTATAAATTAGTGTTATCAGGAAAGAATAACTACGACAAATTATAAATGATTTTTATAATATTTCCATTGTAAAGGGTGCGGCAGGATCGATTAAGTGGTTAGAAAGGGTCTGTGCTCGGACAGTGGCGGGGAGAGACAGGTGTACGTAGTCTCTATCTGTTCCATCGGTGACTCTATTTCAGTAGCCAACATGGTTTGGATTAAGTCACATCAGCATTCAACATCAGCGCAACAATGCAGTTTACAATGCGAACACATGATTTCTTTCTTTAATGATATTTCAAGAGAAATGCGTTCAAGCATTGTCCTTACATTCTACCAAATTTTAAGCATCGGATTATTGAAGAAGTTGACACCATACCCAGCAATATGTGTGAATGAGCTGTACGAGACTTCAGGGATAATCACCGACAGAGTATTGCTGCTAACGGCTGCCATCTTGAGGACACTATTTTCTAAACTTAATGATTATAAATGATGTGTACTCCTTCCTAACTTCGAAAGTAAAACCATTTTTTCTTTATATCGCCATAAGTTTTTTATAACTGCCCAATTAGTTCTGCCGCATCATATATAATGTTAAAACTTTAAATAAGTAAAAATTAGGGTTTCTCTGTGTTCTTAGGCAAATATTATTTATATCACTTAAGAGAAAAAATTATGTATATTAAAGAAAAAAATATGATAAGTAAACAAACAGGTCTTCAATGGTGTGCAGCTTAATTACACGACTTATCAAGTATTATAGATACTTACCAGCATTTACGTAGTAAATACGAGGGTAGTCCCAGAACTACCCGACTTGACAAAGAAAACACAAAAAATTAGGTAAAAAATATCTTTGTTCCTCTACAAGTCACCTATTCGCTTGATACGCGTTTCCCAGTGATATTCAATAGCTTCGATACCCTGTTTATAGTGAGAATCGTCGAACTCCTCAAAATCAACTCCAGACTCCACCTCTTCATTGTTGGCAAATCCTTTACCACCCTGCCATTTTTTCAAGTTTAGAAACAGAAAATAATCTAAAGGGGCTAAATCTAGCTCATATCGTATCACATAACGTTGACCAATTTTTTTTCCATGTTTACAAATTAACTGCGAGCGCTCACTATTAATGACTGCCAAATAAGTACTAAACACTTGTGGTTGTCACTTTCTACCATAGTCATCCTTTTCAAACAACAACCGCCATCTATACCTCGGGTCGGGTACTTCTGGGACTACTCTCGTACTTGTAGAATCCGCAAAAAAAAATGTACAGGCATTTCTGTCAGCTGTTCTGTAATTATAATTAGATATATTATATTTAGCACGTTTTGCTGGTTTGTTTTACAGGTTAATGTTTTTTGATTGATTTGCAATACATAATTTATTCCATTACGTATTAATGAAGTATACGAAATGAATAAAAATACGCTCTAATTAATTTTTTATTCAAATACGACGTGTGACACAATTAAAGTACATCCAAAAATAACTACAACGCTTGAAAAACTAATTAAATTGATTAAGAGATTGATTAAAAAAATCGATGATTGCTTGCTTTGAGTGGGACGATAAATCAAAATTTGTTCCGGTTTGAATGAAGCGCAGAGTCGTTAGGTAGACATCGTTTTCAGATCCTGCGGGGGAAGCCTAGTAAAATCCACTGGCTCTTAAACTTTTACACTACAAGACTCAAAAATATCAAACTGTCATTAAATCAATTATCAAATAAAATTATATAGAAAAATGTGTTGATAAATTAAACAAAATATAAAATCCATACGGTAGCCAATACAAAACTAGAAATATTCATGAGAGCCAATGAACATCTTATTTTACATTATGTTATACGAATAGATAGTACATACTTGTAAATATTGATATTTCTTAATTATTTGGTAGAAGTTCATCCATCCCTTTGCCATTAAAAAACATGATTAATGTTACTAACTAACTATAAGTTATCATTGTCAACTCGTCTCTTAAGATTATAAAGAAAAAAATGTTTCTCTTTTCTATGTTAGCAGTACATACCATATATAATTATTTAAGATTGAATGAAATTTTGAAAAAATGTAAGAAAACTTTTTACGTGGTTTATGGACAACCCTAATGAGCCACATGCATGCATATTTCCATATCACGTTGGAATTTTTAAGCTTATTTGAGTTGTATTGATTCCACTTCCACCAGTTGATTCAAGCCTTCTAGAATTACACTGGAACATACTCGTATGTATGCTTAAAAAGCTTTATATTATGTTTCTTGATGTTGAATTTTATTTAAATTCTTTATACCCCTGTAAAAAATATAATCGGGTGTATAAGAAATAATATACGAGTATATGATATATATATGTATTATACAAAGAACAACCTTCGGCAGTAATGCAACACAATCTGTGGGTACAATTTATTCAAACTCCAAATTGCCAAATGAAAATCAATATTAAAAAATCACTACCCATAAATTATGTTAAACCCTGTTGGCCGTTACCGCCCTCACATTATTTTAAATGTGCAAACCCGCGATACAATCTGGTTCACTAGTGTTGTTTTATTCATAACACGAGCGAATTTAATCCGCGAGTTGAATGCAAAATAGTCATCAGTCACAAGCCTCGATGGCTTCATTCAATTCAATATATCTCGCAAAGAGTGTAGTTGTTTGATATGAAAAACACTAACAGTACAAACTATTTGAAAAACACTTTAGGAGTCATCCACAAACCACGTAATGGTATTGAGGGAAGGGAAGGGTGACCACCAACGTCTACATGGCGTTATATGGGGGAGGGTGGGTTAATTTTATTATTATGTAACACTAATCCCATTCAAAAAGAGGATAGGAGTTGATTGTAAATTTTATTCCTATGTAATGTAGAAAGTTACGTACGAAGGGATGAGGGTAAAAAATGTAAGAATAAACCCTACGACGACCCCTTAATAAAAACAGCGCTAATAGCTAGCCAACTTAAGTTATCAAACATAAAAGTTTTTGTCTATATTACTCTCTTATTTTGTAATTTGTTCACTATTTCTTATATATGTATTATTATTCTCCAGTAATAGCGATGCAACAGTATTAAAACATTCTCAAAAGCCTGCAGTGTTATCCACAAATATAATATAATATAACACGATTCAGATCATAGTATTTTTCCTATAGTATAATGGGTCGGTAGGGCCTTCCGAAGTGCGCTTAAGAAATGTTGTAAGAAGGCGTTTTTGGTCCAAGAAAAATATAGGGGGCGTTGAGGACTAACTGCCGCCCCCCCGGGCAATACTAGCAAAAACACTATGGGTTACATTATTGATTTTAAGAACGTGCGCCAATCTGTTTTTCTCTGAGAAGGAGACATATCCTTTTCTTTTTTCTTTATCAGGCTACAAGTTTCACGCCCATAAAGAAGTATATGTTTCACTGTCAGGCAATACAGTTATTTTCCGAATAATGTGTCCATATTTCCAACATCTGGCAGAAGTTTATTTTCAAAACATCAGTATTTTAACACATTTATGCAATTAGTAAACTGATATCAAAATATGCGTAGGTTTGGCTGTAAAATTTATTGCATTTTCCGTCATGCAATTTCAATTAATCTTAGTTAATATCTCTAGTGTGCGCGATACAATAATGGGTCAACTTGTGAAATAGTTAA
>JAPMAE010009524.1:0-10601 GCA_036584705.1 Rhyacophila sp. 25_7 | reverse complement strand
TTTATTCATTTGTATTGTAGCCAGGACACGAGCCCGAAATGGTTGGGCTAATAATTGATGACTATTACACGTAAAAAAATAACTGTCAAAACAATCTTCACATTGTGAATATCCATATGCTTCGTTTCGGAATGGACATGGTTTAAAAAAATTGGCAATTATTATTATTATTATTCGTGAAAAGTCTTTCAAAGCATTCTTCATATTGTGGCAACCTTCGTGCTGTTACACCGCATAGCGTCTTCTCGTAGCATACGTTAATACGAGTAATTCAACAAATCGTAACAACGTCATATCTTCAATTTACATTAAATTTAAGAATAAATGTATTTTAAGTGAAATTAATTAATAATAAATCGAGTAAGCATTTGTGTGCGGTACAGAAATGGTCAAGGCGTTCAGGATAGCGGAATCTTTTGTCTCGTGTTCTGCATTGCAAGAGGGCATGTTGCTACGCATTCATTGCCCGCAAGTGCAGTGACTCTTCGGTATCGAGCTGATGATGCCGGCCCTTCGACATGCCGACGACAAGACGACAAGCTGCACACAACAGCACCTCATTTATTAACAAACTTCTTACGCATTCCTTATTTCATTTGGTGGTATTTGTTTCACACGGTACACCCTATCCTTTTTTACTCGATTTATGGGTCCGAAGATTGTCGGGGGAAAATCTATAATCGTTCCCAAAAGTTTCGTTTTTTTTTTAATAATTTATTCAAAATACAAACCTTGTAGATAAGCCAAACTGCAAATTCGAGCATGGCCTAGAGACGATTAAACACGTTCTGTGAAAGTATCCACTGATGCTTTCATATTATGCGGATCTATCATCAAAATTATGTATTTAATAATTGTTCTCCGCAATTTTCAGAGTTTTTCAAGGTTTGCGACATTTTTGATTCGTGAATTATGAGCTTAGACCCTCGGGTTGATCGAGTTGTCAGTACACCGGGTGTACAAGGCACAGTGCGCCGCAAATGATTAAATAACAAGACGTTCTTCATCTATTTCTTTTAACTCTGATCTTTACATTCTTGTATATGGTAATGCCGTCCTATGCGGCTCTGCTACGACAGGCTTAAAATCATTTGTGGGGGAAAATATTTCTTTCGTGCAAGTGTCAGGAAGGTGACTACGCATGATCCTAGTTGTGTGTATTGATAGATCAGTGGCGTGTCCTCGAAAATCTGTATTCAAAAGATATTAAGGCATAACTTTTCTTTTTAACTCGTTTCAAAGGCTACATATCGACAATGTTTAGGGAAAAGGGATTTACCCTCACAGAACAAATTTTACAGGAGGCACAAAAAATGTGTTTTAATGTGATTTTCAAGTAAAAGCATTTTTCAAAAAACTGAGTGCTAAGCCTTTTTCCCTAAAAAGGGTCGATATGTATAATAACTATATAGTTTTGCTCATAATTTTATAGGAAATAATAAAAGCAAAAACGGTTTACAAAATATAATTTATTTTTTCTACTGTATACTTAATGGATAACCATTATATTGAAAATAGTTACACAGTTTTTACACCGCAGTTGATAATGTTGTAACAGACGAAACTGGTCATGAATTTTGTATTTGTGTGTTTTGCAAAAATATCCGCAATAACTGTTTATTATTTTTGAATTACGAGATTATAAGATAGAAACGAGTTTTTTTTTCGATTTTTGATACAAGAAAATTCAAATTAAAAACATAAAATACATTTATTTATTTAAATCAATCACTATCACTTACGAAATCTATTCGTTCAATTGCGATTTTTTTATCGAATTTTAGTGAATCTCGCTTGAACATGCATCTAGCCACAAAACCGTTTAATGAATTTTTGAAGAAATGAATAACGTGCCACAAAAATGGGTGTAAAAAAGGATAAGGGTGTATTGGAAAGCGGTTTCTTTTCATATCAGATATGGACAGCATTCAAATCAAGAACTACTTCTTACTCTACCCAACCATCTTGTTTTATTGGCTATGAACATCCATCGGCTCATACGAGTATATAAGTGAATAAAGACGTCATACATATGTAGTTATTTCGCAAAGAAGTTTTTGAATATCATAAAAGGTTGATTTAACCTGTAGACTGCTAAAGATATGTATATGAATTACATGTTTACTCACCGCTCACTCTGTAAACATACCAGTGTGTACTATGCTCAACTCTTAAGTTACATTTTTTTCATTTTATCATATAACAATAGCCTGACATTTGCAAAATAAATGCAATATTGATATGAATATAGACGAAATATTAGGGTAATAAAAAAATGTTAATAACGTTAAGCAACCCTGATTATGGATATGTAAATACGAATATATGCAGTAAAAAAGGGTCTCCATTGAGGTTCAAATCCCACAGCTGACTAAAATTGCACAGATTTTTTAATGTGCATTTCAAATCAAGACCTGGACCAAATAGTTAAGTCAAATCTTAACACTGTGGAGATTCATATGCTTTGTTTCAGAACGGATATTGTTAAAAGAAAATAAAAATTGTTAAAATATTAACATGGTTTTTATACTTATTTCCACAAACATATTTTTTGAAACAATTATGACCGGTTTTGTCTATTAGAACGTTTTCAACCGAGTCAACAATTGAAAATGTTGTAACAGACGACACTGGTTTTGAATTATTTTTTTAATATATTTGTGGAAATAAGTATTAAATTGTATTTTATTATTTCAATGTAATAACTTTCCACCGAAGATAAATAGTAGAGAATGTTAATTATAGAACATTTTTATTTAATTTCGTATATTATAAATTTTTTACAAAGTACATTATATTTTTTTGTAATAAATATGTTTAAACGGAAACGTGAATATCCATTAAAGTTTTTCTTTATTCTAATGGCCACGTTAAAATATCTTTTTCGTCTATCGATGATGTCTTTCCTCTGGGTGTTTAATCTCATTTCCAATGCACGTCCACGATAAATTAGCAGATAAGTATAATATATGCTAGAAATCATTTTGTATCTAATCTGAATGAGGATTTCAATCATAATTTTTCATCCTATTTTCTAACAGTCACTATCGTTCATTTTCAGGACAAGCTAGCGTCTTATGATATGTTATAAGTTAAAACTGAGATTATTCATTTAACATACAAATATGTATCAACCCTTATATATACATATACGAGTATATTATAAACTAATATATGACGATATCGGTTACGCATAAGTCTGTCGAAGAGACATTTTTCGTCGCGCATAAAAACGCTTTTCTCCAAATCGTAGCCGCACAATTCATCCCATATATAAGCACACTATTATTTAGTATGGACGAACTTTTTTTATCAAATATGGGGTGTATTTCCAAAGTGAACTTACTCCTCTTCAACCAAATTTTTTTTTGGCAAATGCTGAACGGTTTGCCGTGTAAATATTGCATTCTTTGTTAGCGGTCGTCCATAAACCACGTAACGTTTTTTCTTACTTTTTTTACCTTCCCCTCGTAACACCGTGTAGACATTCAGCTTGACCCCCCTCCTTCTTCTCAAAAGTTACGTAACTTTCCACATTTAGCGATTAACTGCCCGAAGCGAGTTAACTCACACAACTTAAAACGTAGTTTGCTAGACAAATTTATATATTTTAAATATAAAATTGCAGAGATATGATTATCATATGGTCATCAAAAACAAAGTCATGACAAATAAACATTCAATATACTTTTAAAAGAAATATTTAGCTTCTGTTTAAGCTTAAAAATTCACAGCTTACCAGGTTGTGAATGTCTGGCACAGAAAAGTTAAATATAAATGTAATTTATTATCACCCCCTATCCACTTTTTGAGAGGAAGTTACGTACCAATAAAAATTAACCCAACTTCGCCCTTGCAACGCCATGTAAACGTTGGTGGTCAGATAAGAGCGTTACATGGTTTATGGACGATCTCTCATATCCATTTGTAGTCTAAAATACAATTTGCAACGGAGATAATAAAAAATATGTAATATCTACACCGTAAACGGTTTTTTGGCGGTTGCTAAAATTTGTTGAAGTGGAATAAGTTCACTTTGAAAATGTAACCCTCAAATATACTTTTATTTTCTATCAATCTTCAATGGAATGCTATTATCGAAATGATAACACAGTTTTACGTGTCTTTCCTTACAAAATATACTAAAACGTTAAAAAAAAAGAAAACCGATCTTCATTTTTTACTTATATTTTATAGAAAGTGTTTAAAACCGTGTCATTCTTTCAATACGATGACTTTGCACTTACAATTGACAGTTAATAAATCTAGTCATACCAATATTCACGTGTAATACTTGTATTTACATATGTTTTACAAATACTGGTAATTTTAAAGGATTATATAAAATATTCGTATGTTCAGTTATAAATATATTCGCTTGAATTTAATTCGAACTGTTCTGGTTTGCGCCAAAAATGTTGGGCAGGCTTACTTAAGAACTGGGGTAGGTCACGTATAATGCTCATTGCAAAATGCAGAATGCTTGTACCACGCTGATTGCGAAACTTTTTATCTGTTAATTATTTATTACTAACCAGATATACGATATATACTTGATATATATGTACTAAGTAGATTTGTTACATAAATATAAACGAGTATGCTCGTTTTAGTCAGTTGGAAGCGTGTCAGATTCTTTAGTATTAAGTTGGCTGTCGACTGAGATGCATATTGCAATATGTCGCTTGTATTATGTTTTCAACAAGTCAACAATATGCGGATTTTGATTGATAAATACGTGATTATCTAATTCACTTGTATTTTAATGAATATCGATGGTGATCCAGCAATATGTCCTGTCTTATTTTTTTCTATTTTTATAGTACAAAAAATTCCACTGCGAAGGAAATAATATAATACTCGAAATCACAAAAAAATAATTTGTGTTTCTATTGAGAATACGTTATTTTTTCATTATCAATAAACAAAAATAAAAAAAAACGTGTTTTTTGTTTTCAAGTTCTAATGTTCATATTTAAGCCAAAGTATAGTTTAAACTCTCCTCTGAAAATTAGCCAGTTTTTAAGATAGGAGAAATTGTCAGATAACCATCGATATGGGTATATGACAATGATTGTCAAATTTTATGACATAATCTAGTAATTTGTTTAAGTATTTAAATAAATGTTTTTATATTAACTTGTCCAGAGTATGAACGCGCATGTGTCCGCTCAGAATTCGCTTTAAAGAAGTATAGACGTATATCTACGTCAAGCACCAAGCAATAAAATACTACTATATATTATATATGCATTAGTTAAACATTATATAACAATAGTATTGTATATATTTAATAAAAATTAAAGCTAGATTAATGAAAAACCTTTCTCCCAATTGTGCAACCGTAATTAAAAAACTCACTTTGGAGAGGTTAAAATTCGATGATTATATTCTTCCTATCTGAAATAAATAGCTTAAACAATGTAAAGCAGGCGTCAGCAACATTTTTAACTGTGGGTCAAAATCAATCAAAATATAACTATTAAGAAGACACTTCGAGTCAATGGATATTTTCATTTTAAAATAGACCATTAGTGAATGATAAGATGAATTTTATTGAGAAAACTATTACAATATGCTTTTAAACTCTTTTTAAATTAAGCTAAAAAGGTTTTCGAAATAAATATTAGTATTTTAATATACTGAAAATACTGCAAATCTAAGATATTTTATATCGTATTGTCTTTCTTACTAATGGCCCTTCCGTACACCTTCCGAAATATTTATAAAGATGTAATATGGAATGTAACCAACGTTGCCTTCTCTCAAAAGACCTATGTTAAATTATTCTGCTGCGTCTTGCGAGTGTTATTTATTATATCTAGTGTGTCAATTCAAAGTAAATAAACACTCGCAGTGTCCGTTGGGTCGCGATGGACACTACATAGAGAGATGCGTGACCCAGTTGCCTTAAGCAGGTTTGAAACATCGCATTATACATTTTGTTAATGTCGCTTCTTCTCTTCCCAGCTTTGTCACTTTCTACAAATATCGCTTAGGTATTTTGACAATATTTTTGTCAATACTTGATTTATAAAACTATAAAAGACTAAATGTAGGCAAATATTTTTGATACTACAGTCATCCATATAGCGTAACTAATTTGGTTCTCTGAAAACGGCATGCCTACGTATAATGAGTACATTGACACAGAATAAACAAAAAATAAAATAAAGAGTATAAAAAATACAAAAACATATCGATCGCGCTGTATAAAAGAAAACAGCCAAAGTCGAGTCGTCAGCACACCGGATGCACAGGACACTTCATGCCACAGATGATTCGATGAAAAGACAACTGTTTTTTATTTATTTCTTTTTTAACTTGGTTTTTGCACTTAGGTGCATGGTGATACCGTCCCATGCGGTTCCGCTAAGGACTGGTTTAAAATTATATCTGTGGGAAAAATTATTCGTTAAAGCACATATTTTCAATGTGGTCTATATGGACCCCCAGGGATCGACTTTGACTTGCTAGGGGTTCATTTCAACAAGAAAAAAATTGGGGGACCACGAGATTCAAAGAGTTCACGTGAGTGAATCTCGTGAACCCCCGAAATTCAATATTAGGCAGGGGGTCCATGGGGGGAAAATTCGGCAAGTGGTCTACAGGGTAAAACAGTTTGGGAACCTCTGCGTTAAAGTTTCAGGAAAGCGACTGCGCATAGTCATAGTTGGCGTGTACTAATGGGTCAGTCAGTAGTGGGTTCCCAAAACCTGTATAAAAGAAAACGTACGTTTCATCGTAAGATATTTCAGAAGACCAATTTTTACATACTTTTCTTTCTTATTTTCATTGTAAATTAGTTTTTTAATGTTCCTGAAAATTTGCATAACTAACTTGAAATTTAGATTTGAGTCCATTTCTGGATCTTTAATATATATTATTAAGCTCTTCTACATACAGCACAGTTTTCCTCTAACACAATCTAAAACCCTTGTATAATACTATAGTTTGTCTATTTAACATTTAATGTATTTGAAATTCCAAATTACTCACTATTGGTACACAGTACATATATATTTATACACTCTTATATATATAATATAATACAATGAAAAGGCGTTCTCGTTCTTACTAAGTAATATGACGTAGAAAGTATTAAATTAATGTTATTACAATGAAAATATTTTGTTTATTTTCGTATATTGTTATTCATCCATGGTTATTATTTCAAATAAAAATGAAACTGCGTGTGTGGATTTAAAACCTCTGGGTCTCAATATATAATACGGTTTCACACAAAACGGAATTTTCGAGGAATATATCAATCTGGCTGTAAAAGGATTACCTGTACGTGATTATGCATACTTTAACATTGAATCTACATTCGAATCTCGGTCATTAAATTTGTAACATATGAAAATCGGTGTACTGTCTTTGCCCAAGAGAAATAACCAATTACGAATCGCGCTATTCAGTTCCACGCTAAACGAGAAATTTCCGTATTTTATTTGTTATTTTAATAGCAACTCTTCCTTAATGCTTGCTTAAAAATTACATATACGAATAAACTACCTAATCACACGGTAAACTTTTATATTATTGAACAGGTCGATTGACGTAAGTAAATATCGTTTTATCTACTGAGTGACCTCTGCACCGTGACCCTGTAATGAATGCATCGATTGTATAACTACATAATCAGTTATGTTGTATCAATATTCAATAGTATTGCTATCGATATGAAAACAATCTTAGCTATCGGCATTGGAAAATCGCACAAGCTTCAACTACTCGTATGAATAATTTTGTTATGAGAAAGATACAAATGAACATGGACAAACAAGATACTGGACTAATTTATTATTTCCTTCAACCAACTAATTGTACATTTTGTTTGTATTATATGTAAAATATTCACGTGCCCCACCACAGGAATCAAGTGTCCACGCAGATAGTGATATTTTTCATAATGTTTTACTTGGAAATATAGATATTTTACTTCAATACATATTTAATTCTGTTGATTAGTATAAATAGCTTATGGTAGGGCAGAAGAACGACCGAATTTCGTGTCCTACTAAATAATTGTTTTGATCAAAGCATGCAATATATTAGTTCAGTACAACCTTTTATTTATGGTACAAAACATTATGCTATGTAGTCTTAAATAAAACTTTTACGAAACAAAAGCGTTTTTTATCACTTTGCGCTATCGCACAAACGTGCGATTTTATTTGTTCATATTTCTTCTGTATACTGCCAAAGAGCATTTAAGTCAAAAATGAGCGTTTGACCTAATAATGCGGGGTTAAAATGTCACTACATATTAAGTCGATATTGAATATTTTATTACTGGCAAAACACATTAAGCCAACTACAATCAGATCAGATTAAGTGTTTCTAGGTATATTCTTAATCTGGAAAAAAAATGTCAACAAGACTTACAGTCCCACATGACCTAACATATCGTTAAATGTATGTAAGAGACTCAGACTTTAAAAATCAATTTTCTCAAAACATTCTTTTTTGACCTAACGCCTTCTGCCAGTATACCGACGATATGTTCTATGTTCTTCACGCGTGGATATTTCACACATCGTGTGGAATATATCGACAATTAAATCAGTTTGTTGAAGTAACGCGTTAGGCTAATGACGAACCTTTGTATGAATTTATACCAAATTTGCATATTAGTTTCAGTCATTGAGTTGTTTAATAATAGTTAGTTTTTAATTATTCAAAATGAAGTGATTACAATATCTCAAGTTCACTAATTCTGTCATAATAAGCTCAAATTATCTGTTAAAACCGATCAAGTGCCTGAAACGAGTTGACTTGCACAACTTAAAACGTAGTTTGCTAGATAAATTTGAATATTTTGGATGATTTCAAATATGAAACCGCAGAGATATTACTATAATATAATCATTAAAAACAAAGTCATGACAGAGAAAAATAATATACTTTTAAAGTACATATTAAGGTTATATTTTTTCTTTAAAATTCACATCTTGCGGGGCTGTAGTATTATGTCTGGCACATAAAATGTTAACGTTGGTGGTAAAACCTACGGCGATAGCTCAAGTTTTAAAACATTGCAACGAAACCCCATAAAACTAAATACGAGTAAGTCAGTTTATTAATGTCGGTAATATGTTGTTGGCAATGGTTGGGAACCGCTTTGTTAGATAACGCGATTGTGCTTGGCAGAGACGTTCGCAGCGTTGCAGTGGGTGCTTTGAGCGCAATCTGCCAACGCATCATATCTGATGCACTTTCTGTATCTATGTAATAAATATTATATTCGCGTGCATAATGTTAAACTAACATAAGAAAAAAGTCTCTTATCAACACTCTCCTTGAAGGAGGATAGTAAATAATTTCTATAAAGACGACAATCTAAAACTTTTAGCTTGCTCGTACGAGTTCATATATACAAGAATATATTCATCGAATTTAATTTAAGATCAACTTTTTATCTTTGAGCATTTCCTTCTTCTTTAACTATGTCATGTCCGTTAATCAGGGAAAATGGACACCACGTGTTACTCCCACAAAGCTGTCTGTGAAAAAATGTTTCTGTTATTGATAATAATCAATTTGAGATATGAAGCGTCTATGTAGTTACAAAAAGCAATATAAGCACATTTCAATGCTTTCGGTAAACAATGTTTGTATGTTTCAAAGTCAAATTGTGTTTTTTGTTAAGATTTTTTGTTTTCGTCATATTCTAAATATTTAAATTAGAAAAATATAACAGCGTTCATTAACTGATAAATTTTAAAGCGATATGAATATTTACGCGGAATCAACCAGAATTGAAATATTCCAATGCATGAATATATTATTTTTTTAATAAGTTTATATTGGGTTTTGGAAGATAATTTTCACACATGGTGTAAAATTACGCGTGGAATGCGAATGTATTTTTTTTATCGATTTCGACAAAATGTGTCGCTTTTTGTATCTAGACGCTTCATATAACTGTTTTTTATCGTGAATAAATCCATGTAAAAGTACAAGTGAACACATAGGCGTCATTTAATATAGAACGACTTAAAAAATACAATGACAATAGCTTATTCATGCATCGAATTTTAATTGATAATAATATATGAAAGTCGCTTAATAACGTCTTTGGTGTAGAAAAAAATATAAAACTTTTTTCTTTGTCAAACTACTTGGTAACAATATTTACATAATATACTCATATTATCAGATACCAGGATACGACCTTGGTTTAATTTACCGCAATTCAATGGCAAAAACAATATATCTCGCAACAATATTATTGAATATAATCTGCTTGACATCTTTTATCTTGTCCCAAAGAAGAATCTGGTACAAATTTCGAGACCGCAAAGCCAAATGTGATACGAACATCTTATTTTGGATTGTTTGGATCACATCTACTATGACACTCCACACGTGTGCCAACCATTTGTTTTCCACTGCGCGATTAGATATGAACAGAAATAAATAAATATTTTTATGAAAATAGAGAAGATAAACAATTGCAGTTTTTTAAAGAAAACTGCCGTACGGGCATTATTGGTCGTCCATAAACCATGTAACGCTCTTAACATGGAGTTACAAAGGTAGGGTGGGTTAATTTTTATTGTTACATAACACTTTTCCCTCTCAAAAAGTGGATA
>JAPMAE010009510.1:0-10604 GCA_036584705.1 Rhyacophila sp. 25_7 | reverse complement strand
ACACACACATGGGCGTGCATGGCGATACCGTCCCACGTGAATTTGCTATGAGCAAGTTTAAAATCAAATTTAAGAAATAAAAAACATTGCTTTCGAAAAGGGTCAGGCAGGCGACCATGCACAATAGCGTACTGGCGAGTCAGTAGCGAGTTCTTAAAATCTGTTGAGAAAAATTTATACTATGGAAGATATCATATGCTTTATCTTAGAGCAGACATGGAATATTAAAATATAAAATTCATGAGCACTGTGTATTTATTGCAACTTCTGTTTTTAAATAATAAACGAGTTGTTTTGATACGGTCAACTGGTTATTGTATTTAATATTTAATTACTAAAATTATCTAGAGTAAAAATACGGCGAATTATTAATAGGAATATTCTCATACCTAAACGGCAGTTTTCTTTACGATTACAATTTCATATGCCTAGTTTATTTCTCAACTGAAGATAGATATTTTATGAAAGCGATAAATTTTCTTTAGTAACTTATTTTGACCGTACAAAAAGTAAATTTCGTTTTAACAACATCCAAAATCTCAAATGTATAGTGCCGTACGATAAAGCAGGCAAAACGTGTATACCGACCACAACATCTGTCGAACCCGTTAAACGATAAATAATTCAAGTGACGGTCAGAGTACGATTTCCGTTCCCTATTGAGTGATCTTATCTTGCGCCCGAAAGTTTTGTCTTAAATTTGACAAATAAAGGGAAGCTCCAACACTATTTATGAGTACAATTATCCTGTAATATAATATATGTGAAGCCTATGGGAGTTAACCCGCACAACTTAAAATGGAGTTACTAGACAAATATGAAAATAATATGACCATTAAAAACAAAGTCATGACAAAGACACATTCGATATACTTTTAAAAGAAATATTAGGATTCAATTTTTGTTTTAAAAACTACAGCTTGCTGGGTTGTGAGATTATGTTTGGCAAAGAAAAAATTAAACAAAAACAAAACGTACTTCAACATTTTTTTTGCATTACAATTATAAACCATAAACTATTTCCCACGTAATTACCACCATTGTTTAAGCATTTGTCATATCAGGGCACAATTTTTTGTGTGCTTCCGTCATAGAACGTTCCCGCCTGTGATGCAAACTACGTAGTAACAGCAGTTCTCACCTTGTCGTCGCTTTGTTGAAATGCTGACCAGAAAGAAATGATTTTAGTCTAAAAATAAACGTTAATCACTCGGCGCTAGGTCTTGACTCTAAAATGGATGGCTAAGATGCACCCAGTTGAAGTCCTATAAGAGTCGTTGTGTCACATGTATAGTATGTGGGTGGCCATTGTCATCTGTGCAGTTTAACCATCTACTTTATACACCCGATCGAGCACTGGTTGATTTTGAATTTCAGGTTTATACTTGACAATGTAATACAAAAATTTGTTTATCTACGTTTTATTTCTGTTTAAAAGTAAAACGAAACTTGCTTTTTGAATAGCCGTTGTATGATACGTACCCGTGAATATTCTTGTTCAATAACAAATGATATTATAATTTAACTGATACGTGTAGTAATATCTTAAATGTTTTATGATTACAATATTAAATAAATTATTATAGTAAATTTAAGCATAATCGTCGTCAACGAGAAAATACCTCCCATGTAATTAATAATAATGTAATTTGTTCACGAATAACTAAAAACCGAGTTAGTTACAAATTGTTTTTTAAAACATCGAAAATACGCATTGTGGTTATAAAACCAAGAATTTATATACATCGAAAATTTTCCCAATCGATAGAATAGTTGAAATTCTATGCAATGTCGACCACATGGGAGGTATTTTTCCGTTGACGATAAATGCTCTATTGGGATATTAAAATGGCAATAGAAAAAGTTCTTTACTAAAAAATTTCAGACAAGGGCTTATTTACCGGTATCGATTGAGGTTCCAAGAAATTGTATCAACATTTGAAGTAGCATAGATAATATATTACGCCGTATTGATAATATTACATAAGAACATAACAATTTTAATGATAAATGCAAAGTATTTTAGTAGAAAAACCATTGAGTGTATGTACAATTTTCATAAAAAAAATATTGTGTATTTTAAACTTAAAAAGGTTATCAATCACTAAGAAAAATCCGGGACAATCGAACATAAAATAAGATCAAACATTTTTATAAGTTGAAACTCTTTGTGAAACTGTTTTTCTTTTGTTTTGCATTATTTTATATAAAAAAACATGTGAATTAACGATTTTCAAAATACTTTGTTTATCAACCTGGGCCAACGTTGTCTCGACCACTAACGGTCATTTTCAGTGGAATTTCTCTGTATCCAAATAATAGAATATTATACTAAATTTTATTGTTTGTTGTTTTAAATGTAAGAAATATTATAAAAAAGTTAGCTTTAAAGTTAAAAATAAAAAAGTGATTTTCTTCATTAGAAGATTTTTCAAAATTATTCTATGTTAAAAATAATTTTCTCTACTGTCAATCTTTGATGTAAACTGAATATCAAAATAACAACACAGTTTTTATACTTCTTAGGAGCTGGTTCATAAACCATGTAACGCTCTTGAGGAAAGATAGGAGTAACCACCAACGTCTACATGGCGTTACAAAGATACGGTGGGTTAGTTTTTATTGATACGTAAATTTTCAATTTAAATCTCGTAAATTTCATTCCTATTCAATATGAAAAGTTACTATATCTTTGTGACAAGTGAGGAGGAAGGGTCAAACTGAATGTCTACACGACGTTACATGGAGGGGGTGATAGTAAGAGTACTAATATTACGTGGTTTATGGACGACTTTACTACAAATAGATTTAAAAAAATGGTTTATATAATAATAATATATAATTCAATTCAAGTTATCGTTTATCTTACAGTAACATATTTATTTAATATATATCTATGTGTAATATTTTCACATCTTTTTGATTGTGTAACGGGGTCTCTAAACCCTTATTTTTGTTTTAAGATCCATCAGCAATGAACTTTATAGATTATTGAGTACTATATATTCTTAAAATTTTTGCTGCTCAGTAGAGTCGTTCTACGTAATATCTATCAATGGTGATTTGGCAATATGTCTTATCTTAAAAATGGCTACTTCTCACGGGAGAGCTTAAACTATATTTTGGCTTAAATATTAACATTAGGACTAGAAAAAAACACGTTTTTTTTTTATTTTTGTTTATCAATAATGAAAGAATAACTTATTATTAATAAAGACAAACGTTAAATACCAAAAATTTTGAATGTATTGCCGCACAAAATAAAACCCTTTGAAAATAGTACGAATTGATTTTTTGCGATTTTAAGTATTATATTATTTCTTCTGCAGTGGAACTTTTTATACTATTAGGCGAGGTCGATTGCATCAAATCTTCATTTAAAAACCACACTTATATATATATTTTATTTAAACCATGTCCGCTCCAGAACGAAGCATATGGATCTCCACAATGTAAATTTTTTTTCACAGTAGTTTTACAAGTAATAATCGTCAATTATTGGCTCAACCGTTTCGGGTTCGTGTCTTGGGTACAGTACAAATGAATAACGATTTGTAAAATTTGTGACCAACAGGGCCTGGAACCCATAAAACTCGGCTCGACCACCCACGAGGGGGACTCCTTTTATTATGTTTAATACTTTATCTTTATACTATATGTGACAACTTAATAGTATTCATATCGCCTTCGTAGGTGAGTAGATAGCTTATCCTACTCACTAGCCGAAAGTTATGAGTTCAAGGGTCGCGCTGGTGGAATTTTTTTTCAAACATATATTCATTTATATATTAGCAATGACACGGACTCGTATTTTTTTTGATTTAAATAAAATCGTTATGCAACGTGAAGTATAAGTCAAAAACTTGGGAGGAATCATACTCTATGCCAAAAATAGCACTTATTCACTGTGGCAAAGAAAGTCGTTTTGGTGTTTTTCCCTCGGATAATATTATGTAATATTAATATTTTATGTCACCCTCGTACGTGAGTGGATAGCGTATCCTACTCATAAGCCGAGGTTTATGGGTTTGAGGCCCGTGCTGGTTGCATTTTTTTTTCAAAGTTTTACTCATAAAAAAACTGTCAAAAACAATTTTCACATTGTGGAGATCCATATGCTTTGTTTGAGAGCGGATATGGTTAAAAGAAAAGTATCATTATATTAGAAGTTCTGATGATAATCACATTTTTTGGTAAAAATAACATAAGGTTTTCTACTAATTTTAGAAAACCAATATTCCAATATAACTTCAAAAAAAGTCATATTTTGATAAACATAGAGTATTTTGAGTATAGAAATTAGTTTTAGTCATATATATAATTATATTTACCTTAAATTTCTTACGCTAAGCTTTCAATTGAAAAAACGTAAAAAGACTTTGCTAAACAATGTTTTTATACCAATTAAGTGATGATATCTGCATGAAATAAAAATAAATTAAACCTCAAACTACCTTAAATTAAAAAAAAACGCCTTGTAGAATTTTTGCTGAGGAAAGCGCGTCATTACAATTTTATATATATATATTAAAATCTACTTACTCAGCTAAATTGGTTTTTCTCAAGACCTAAATTTATTACGTTCCCACTAATGTTATAGTCTGTATACCTTTTCATAAATAGATATAAAAAAAACCAATGCCTTCGAAGGGAAAATATTAAAATTTACAAAAATTATATTTAGAAACAATATTCAAATTTCAAATTTTATATCTCACTAGTATTAAAATATCTTTACGCATAATTACGATTGCTTTTCTGCCATTACATTCTTTTTATAAACCTGACACTATCTGTGAGATTTTCTAAGTGTACGAGTATGTATAAAGTGATTAAAACAATATATAAGTATGACGTTTCTTAGGTAGGTATTAACTTAATATAATCGACCGTGTTTAGGCAAAAGGAATCAACTTTCACAGAACAAGTTTTACATGAGGCTCAAAAAACGTTTTTTTAATGATTTTTAGTTATAGTCACATTGATACAAACTTGAAGTGCACGATGATAAATAAATTGATATTTTATTTTGCTGATCTGATAATTTAAAAAAATATAAAATTGAGAATTATTGCTTTTTTTCTTTCCACACAAACTAAGTAGGTCGTTTTTTTTACAAAATCTAAAGCTGATTTTCGATAATAATTCGACACTTTCAGCTTTATTCTTTTTAATAGAACGTCTGTTTTGTTGGGTACATTGTGATTTTAAATTAAGAATACTTTTCAAAAACTGAGGGCTAAGCTCTTTTAGCTAAACAGGATCGATATGACTATATTGTTAGTTAAAGATAAAAACATAGTACACATCGGTGAGTCTTTAGCGTGAGCGGTGAAAAATCAAACGATATACTGGTGCTATAGCCTTATACAGGTTAAAAAATCAGCGTTTCATTATAAAACATTAAAAAAAGGTATTTTTTAAATTTAATGTGGGCTATTTAGCGTGAATTCGAAGATTTTTTTGATTTAACGTTTATTGTAAATAAATTTTGTCCTAAAATAAATTCAGCATTTATATTATCTTTAATTTCACGCCTAAAATAGTTGTGTGACGTAGGTGTTTCTTTAAGTCACTTCGTTTCCAAAAATAATAATACTTTGCCAGGTAACTACGTCACTGAGAGACTTATAATCTTATATTTTATCGCGTCCAGAAATAAACTATTGATTTATTTTATTCCGAATTCGGCAGTGCACAAATAGTAATATGACCACCGTCGATCATACAATATAAGTCGAAATAGTTAGAAAAATGTCAAAAAGAAGTATTTTAACAAAAATATCCAAGTAGTATCAAAGCCTTAACAAAACTGGACCGTTTTCAACAGCTAGGAGTAGGAGTTGGATAGTTGTCAATTCAAACAATATCTCGTGTCATTAGCTCTGAAAACACGATTATTTACACGAGTTTTGTAATTTATGTGTACAATCAAATCTTAAAATCTATTTTAAGCAATTTTGATGATATGATTAACTACAGATATATTAGTTTCTTAAGGGTCGTCCATAAACGCTGTAACGTTATTTATTACGGTTTTTATCCTCTCTCCTACATGTAACATCATGTAGACATTCAGCTTGATCCCCCTCTCTCTTCCCCTCTCTCAAAGGTACGTAATTTTCCACATTAAATAGGAATGATATTTACGAGTTTCCAAATAAAAAAGTGTTACATAACAATAAAAATAAGCCCACTCTCTTCCTTGTATAACCATGTAAATGTTGGTTATTACCCCTACCTCTCCGTTAAGAGCTTTACGTGGTTTTTGGACGACCCTTAAATCAAATCAAATCAATGCAAAGAAAACGAATGTGACATTGACTATCCCGATCCAGATTTCCCCATGACTAGTTGTAGACAATACATCAAGAGGTTTGATAGCTTTAGATATCGGGGGGCACACATCACGGGAAATGGCACTTCGCAAAGAGAGCTCACCATCAGAATAGGACTTGCTGGAGCAACCTTCAATTTCAAGTGAAATATCTGGAACTTATAAAAACTAAATGCTGTTTTTTCAATGCTTGCATATTGACGATGCTGCTCTATGGTAGCAAATCATGGCACCTTACAAAGTTTTAAAATAAATGTTTACTGAGATTCGAAAACAGATGCTTGCGGAGAATCTTGAGAATGCGGTTGTATGGCTATAAGTGATATGAAACGACTTATGCAGCTTCTTATTACATCCAAAGTGAAGACGAGGCATTGGACTTGGGTTGGCCATCTGCTAAGAATGCACAAACCGTATCTCAATCGGGAATGCCTTTTTTCAAGCCAAAAGAATTCTGTCATCCCGGGAGGCCGCTGAACACCATATACAGGATGTATTTGAAGGAGTTACGGGACGCCGGTATGATATGGAAGGATGCAAGAAGACTGGCCAGCGAAAGAAATTCATGGATGCGACATATGACGTCCATATTCTCCGGCTAAGGGGCGTGATATAGTTTAAGAACGAAGAAAAAAGAAGATATTGTAAAAGAATTTTCTAAACATTTTTATGTTTCTGTTTTGCACAGCTTTAAGACCATGAAACATGATACTATTTTTTAAATGTAAGTTTATTTTAACTGGAGATTTTATAAAGTTTTCTGTAGAACATATCTATACCATTAAAGGAGTCTCGGCAATACCAAGTTTCTAATAATTCGCGTGATAATGTACGTATGCCATTTAGAAGTATCTGTGAAGAAATTATCAGTATATACAATAGTTTAGATTCTTCTATCACTACTCAAAGAGGAAACCCCAATTATACAACGGGGCTGCCCCTTATCCGATACAAGTTCTACTAGCATCCAGACATAAAAGAGAATAATTAATAGGCACATCGTCATTAGCGACAAAGGTGTCTCGTCATGAATTTGCTTGTATGTCAGCAATAACATTCACCAGCAACTACTGAAATCTCTGCTGGAGCTACAAGGACTGCGTAGTATTTCTTTCAAAGCTTATCTAACGATTCGACCGGATCCACCACGTTTTGCTTAACATTGCTAAAAATACCCTTTTTGTATTAGTTTGAAGTATAGGTATTAAGACAATTAATAATAAACAGTATAGTATTTAAGGTTATTTTAATGTTATTTATTTCTATGTTACGTGAAGGTGATAAAATAACCAAAAATGGCAATGTACTAACAATGCGTACTACCTTCCCTTTCTTTAGGTAATCAAAGAATAATGAGTTCAAATCTCATTTTGATCACAAAAAAATGTGTATTCATTTGTTTTTGTAGCCAAGATGAAAAATGGTTGAGATTAATCATCAACAACTTTTACTTGTGAAACACAACTGTTAAGACAGTCTTCATACCTATAATGTCCTATAATATGCTCCATCTTGGTGAAGATATGGAATTAAAAAATATATGTTCATATTATATTATCACAGTTTTTTCTAAGAAAATATGCATAAACCTAGTTTTAAATCAAACCAATGCTATAATGTAACAGCATTACATATCATAAAACTTTTTAGTGTCGGAACAATAGGTTTTGTATGTATATTTAGTTTTTTCAGGATTTCAAAGCGTCAATATATATACAATGTTTTAATACTGTGGCTCTCAAACTATTTTGAATGATTAAATAAAAATGTAAGTGATATTATGTTTAATTAAATATCACTATCAAAGCGTTAAAACGTTTCATCATGAAACGAAACATATGTGAACTCGTATATTTTATGTGTTGATATAAATTAAAAACAAGTTTTTCTATTAGATTTTTCTACTTACAGTTAAATTTACTTTTTTTATTTTATAAAATTAGTTTTACACTAAAATTCTATGATGTGGCACAACAATTTCAAGCTTAATTTGTTTATACACTTTGAAAATTATCCGAAGCTTTTTTTTACTAAATGCAATGAACATAATTTTTCATATAATATTACACTATGTAATTTCAAAGACTTTTTGTATAATAAAATAAAGGAGCTAAATGTCCCTTATATGTTAGTGGATAGCGTATCCGACTCACGATCCGAGGTCTAGGGTTACAATCCCATAGCTGGAAAAATTTTCACACGTTTTTTCGTGTACATTTAAAGTCAAGACATGTACCAAATTGGTTGAGCTAATAACTGACAGTTAATACTCATAAAAAAATGAATGAATAATTTGTTAAATCAATCTTTATATTGTGAAGGTCTATATGCTTCATTTCGCAGTGGATATGGGTAAAAGAAAAAAGAAATGTTTACTTAACCATTTTAAGTCAAATTACTCAAATATATTTCCAATCTGCAAAAAGTTAAGATTTTTTCATCAGTCATTATGTTATTTGCTTTAGGAAATGATTATTTTTTCTCAAATTTGAATACAATGGAAAAAAAAAATTCTTACATGGCATTAACATTTTATTTTTTTACAAAACTTTATTTATAATAGTATATTTTTAATATATCATAATGCTTTGAAAATAAACGTATTATATGTGGCTTCATATCTTCAAAACGGATTCACAATATTTTAAAATAATTGGCACAAACTATGCCAGCATAATTTTGCATTCTCTTGATTTAAAAATAAAATAATATGAATATATCAGTATTGAAATGTCCACTACTGTGAAAGTATGGTACCGAGAAGAAAACTTCACGAACCATAAGCTTACTACTAAGAGAAATCTTTAGTAGCATATTAAATAATATAAAAAAAGTAAATATTAAAAGAAATGCGGTCGTACGCTTTTTAATGATTTTTTTGTTTTACTTTTCTTAGTTATTCCTAAAATGCCAAATAAAGTTTATAAATCGACCCTGTGTTGGTAAAAAAGTTTAACCTTTGGGTTCTTTAAAAGTGGTTTTATTTGAGAATCACAATGTACACAATTAAATAAATACACGTCGTTTCAAAAGAAATTAAGTCAAAAATGTCGAATTATTATCAAAATTCAGCTTTAGATTTTGAAAAATGAACGATCTACCAAGTTTTTATGAAAAGGAAACAAGCATTAAATGTCAATTTTAATGATTTTTCTTTAATAACTTTCTTCATTATCAGATCAGAAAAATGAAACACTAATTTGTTTGTCATCGTGTATTTCAAATTTGTGTTAATGTGACTTTGACTAAAAATCATTAAAACACGTTTTTTTTTGTCTCCTGTAAAATTTGTTCTGTGAAGATTACTTCTTTTATCTAAGCACGGTCTAAACTTGTCTGATTAGTAGTCGAAGCTACGTGTATCATTTTTGCTAACGTGTATTTGAAACTATCTCAGTAAAAAATTGGCTGATGTAAGCTTTTTATAGATAATCGATACTTTATTATTGATAACGGTTTTATATTTCATTTTTTAGATAAAAAAAGTGTTTACACACATAATATAGGCAAAACTTGATATTTTTAAATAGTATTTACCGATTGAGACTATTTTTATATATCGAGACTACAGAAAAAATTGTTTGCCACTTTTTTCAATAAAACAATTCTTGAATATATTTGCCGTTTGAAATGTTAAATGTTGTCATAAAAATATGGTTTGATTTTACATAACAATGATTTCCTGCTTTATATATTGTATTTTTTTTTTGTACCGCTCACGTGTAAAAGTTTGGAGTAGATTATTAGCGACTAAGGTTTCATAAGCGGATTATAGTGATAAGCTGTGACAAGTGTGAACTTAAAACAAGTACCGATTTATTTTAAAGAAATTGATCTTTCACACAAAACTACACGTATTTATACAAACATTCAATTAAAAAAAAATGAATTAAAGGTTGTTAAGTAATTTAGAGGACTCAAAAATGTATTTAAAAGAAATTTAGAAAATACTGGACCCCTGCGATGCCCTTGGAAAATATAAGTGAATAATATTGGAGAAATATCAAAAGGTTTCGATATTTCTTTATTTTTTTTTACATATTATGGACATCACAAATTATTAGTTTAATACTTTACAATATGAAGATATATAAAAAAATAGTATAAGTAAAAAATAAGAAAAGTTAATACAACAGTAGGTAATGCAATAGTACAACACTGGTAGTGAATATACAAAAATTATACATTTAAAAAATTATATATGTGTTAATAGAGGAAGTCTATCGAGCCTAACAGATTCCATTATTCAAAATTAATTCAAAGAACA
>JAPMAE010009481.1:0-10613 GCA_036584705.1 Rhyacophila sp. 25_7 | reverse complement strand
GTACGGACCAGGTTGACGACCCGTGGCTTATAGTGTAATGACCAAATTATATTATCGATCTATTGGACATGCCAGACCTATTACGAAAAAATTGAATATTTTCTAAAAATTTAAGTAATTAGGAATTCCAATCTGAAAGTTAGGGATAAATGAAAAATGCATCAGTGTTTCATATAAAAGTTACCTTTATTTACTGAAGTTGACTCGACCTTCATTATTCACTTTCTCCACAGATTGCAACACTTAATTAGGATTCAATAAAATACCATTCTCTATTGTGCAACAATCTTTGTGAATACCTTTATTCTATAAAATTAGTGATTTTTCTGATTAAAACAGCCATAAGATGAATAATTAGGCCTTATGAATATAGGAATAACATCACAATAAACCTTATTTCCTATAGTCCAATTAGCTGACAAAGCTCTTATTTAGAGAATGTATGTAGAAGCATTTATCATTATTTTTCTTGCTATTACCATGTAAAAAGTTTACTATTTATTATATTATATAATCCACAAGTATACAAATATTTATTTATCACAAAAAATGTTTTAATTCTAGAAATGGGAGAAATTATATTAAAACCTAAAGTGAATATACTTCAATTGCCATTAAATAACAAGTACAGTGGCTGGGAACTATTTTGAATTCTGTTCAAATGTGTGATAGATATATCCTTCCATAGGTTAGCGCATAGGTTCTTAAAACTGTGGTCCGTGAACCCCTGGGGGTCCGCGAAATTATTAAAATTTAAAAAAGAAGACGCCGTTCATTAAAATAACCAGTGATACATTTTACCCGATATTTATTATAACTTAGTGCCTAAGAGATTATTAAGTCAGAAATTAAGTCTCAAGAACAATGTAAAATGCCCAGGGTTGGGATGGGGTCCGCAAAAAAATATTGTTCAAGAGGGGGTCCTCAGACTACGTAAGCTTAAGAACCCCTGGCTTAACGTATTGCCTTGCACATCTATGAGCCTTGTTAGGCTGACTTCCACAACTGTTTGCAACATTTTTTCAAATATATTTGAGGCGTGTATTTCCAAAGTGAACTTATTCCACTTCAACAAATTTGTGACAAATGCCAAAAAAACTGTTTACGGTGTCGATATCACATATTTACTGTACACAAGTAAGAGTATACATTAGTGACTGAACATTTATGTAACTGTATGCAAGACCTGTATGCCTTTGACGGGCCCCAGATTAAAAAAACTGACTACCACAAAATGTTTAATTTTGTATTTTGAAAAAACATATGAAACCATTATATAAGTTTATTAAAAGTTTTTGTTGTAAATTATTAATTTAAAAAATACATTTAATAACATAAAAAAGACCAGTTGAGTATTTAAAAACATGTTATTCAAAATATGTTGCTTATGGGGGAACTATTTCAGTGTTGAGGTTGGTCCTCCAAATTGTCAACTTGGTCCAGTTGAGTTCGTAGAATAGTAAGATGCAAATAAACATTGAAGTGATGGTCCAGAATGTGTTAAGTATTTTTTTTATTCTAACATAAATGAAGTAGATAGAACCATAGTTAGCAAGTAAAAATACATATCATTGAATAGTATAATATAATTTTGCCTATAAAAGCTGCATCTAAATTACCATCTTGTTGGCAATATTGTCTAAGGCTATTTTTATAATTGACATTAAGGTTTATATTAGATTTTTCAATAACTTATATTCACATACTTAATCTTATAAAACTAGATAATGTATTATATATTTACAAACTGATAATAAAAATGTTATCATTCTTTAAAATTTTATAGTTGAGCAGTGGTTCTCAAATGACTTGCAGTAAAACGCACAATTTTCATAATTTTGCCTGCATCACTAAACATTTCTCATTCTATATTATTTATAAATAGTTATCATTAAAACCAAACGCAATGGGCTCAATTTTATATCTGATGTCTGGAGTTGTTGAAATTATTTTACAAAAAATATGTTCTTTTAAAAAATCGAATAGTTACTAAAAGAAGAGTTATGATAAGTATTAAATACATATCGCAAAGCACTCATGTATACAAACAACACCAATATGTATAAGCGATGTACAGCTAAAGAAACAGCTATTTATCTTATAAAATTATTTGATAGGTACAATAAAACAGAAAATCCGTACGTATTTATACATGTACGTAAAACATGAGAAATTGAAATTAACATCTTTGGGTACGAAACGCATTTAATGAACCAGAAGTTTTTTAAAGAAAGCTTTCATTGTTTTTATGATATAATTAGAAGCACATACAATCTTTTTGTAGGTCTACTCCATTTTTTTGGGGCCCCTAAGAAAAATAAAACATACTTAGAATAATGAAAAAACCTAAAATTATCGAATACAATTATTAACTTGTAAAGTATTATTTTGATCAAATAAGTATTTTCAAAAAATATTTTGTATTTCACAATATTATCAAATTTATTTAAATCGTGTTACGAGGATAGTCCCAGAAGTACTCGACCTGACGTATATAGATGGCGGTTATTGTTTGAAAAGGATGACTGTTAGAAAGTGCCAACCATATAAATATTAAGTTTGAAGTTTGACGACGCTATGTTGTTTAGTATTTGGTTGGCAGTCAGCAATAGCGAACGCTCTCAGTGAATTTGTAAACATGAAAAAAATTGGTCATCGATGGTAAAAGATTTGCCAACAATGCAGAAGAGGAGTCTGCGGTTGATGGGTATTTTGAGGAGCTCGATGATTCTCACTGTAAACAGGTATCGAAGCTATTGAACATCGCTGGGAAAAGTGTATCGACTTGAAATGAGATTATGTAGGGAAATAAAGATATTTTCTTTATCAGGTCGGGTACTTATGGAGCTACCTCGTATGTATGGTATTTTCAGTTTGTTTAAAAATGACGCTGATAAAATAAAGGTTTCGCGATGAAACTGTATAATATGCTTTATTATTTAGCATGAAGAATTTTGGGAAATCAATGTGATGCGGGGCCCCACTCTAGTATGCACTCAGAGTGTCATTAAATTGACCCATGGCAAAGGTTAATTCCGCTTTGAATCGTTATCATCATCAATATAAACAACACTGGAGTTCTTTTACACATAAAACAATAACATTTTGGATATTAATAATATACAAAATGGACTAATAGAATTTCTAATATAATATGTAGATTCTTAAAGTATTTTTCAAGTTTCGTTCCATTGGTCTGGGTCACCTATCATTTTTTTAGTAACAATTTCGTAAATGATACGTATCTACAGATATCGTCAAAATATTATCGGTACACGCATTATGTAATGCTTTCAATATTATTTCTTAAATTACGATGGTCTTATTATGAAAAGATTTGAAGCCTCAGTATTACTAGCTTTATTGTTAATAATATTATTCTATACAATTAACCTATTTAAACAATATATATGTACAATTCAATAGATTTTCAATATCAAAGTGAATGTAAATAAAATCAACCAATGTGAATGTTCTATAAAACAAAGCCTATTACGAGGGTGAGCCAAAAAATATTCGCATTTCCATTTTATGAAAATTTCTGTTATCACTTTCTGTTCAAGATCACTGTCTCTCCAATCACTGCTGTTAAAATGTTAACATACCACATTCGTTATAATATTGTTAATGTCATACCTCATTTGTCATGTACATGAAATAAGAGCACCTTGGAGTGATATGTTTTTGTGTCCTGAGGATATGGCTGGTATCAATATTTATCGCAGACGTTGTCCACATTATGGGTTTTGTTATGAAGAAGTGTGTATAAATGAATAAAAATTGAAAGTATATAATATAAATATCTTCAATCACTAACAAAAACAATGTTTAAAATCAAATATCAGCTTGAAAATTGATGCTTACAGATTCATGTGGAAGTCTCAAGAATTAGTATTAGGACACTATCAGAAAAAAATATCAATGCACAGCGTTCGTTAAATGCTTAATGAAGAGCTGAAATCTAAACTTCGAATTAAGCGCAAATGACTGCTATTCAGGGGTTGTGATCTTACATGCCTGTTTGCCTACACCAAGTGTGGCTAACCTGTGGCACATTGCATCCTTGTGCCTACAATATTACTATATTATTATTATAAACTCCAACCATGGACGTAAGAAAATGTGTTTGAGGTGTATGATGCATCTGAACTCGTATGTGAAAAATTTGAGGCTTGATAAGTAAAAAGGTTGGTCACCCCTGGCCTACACTATCAATGCTCTACAAAAACGTCCCTATAGTACTGATCTTACCATCTTATTCTACTCCGTGCCAACCTCGCTTTGGCTTTTTCTATACTTCTTTTTTTTTCTTTTCTTCTCCTATATGGACGAAATATGTTGAAAATCAGAGAGAATATCTTAAAAAAATGTATCGATATTTTTTATAATTTGATAAAAATAAATTATACAGCTAGGCGAAGAATATATTTGATTCATCCTTGTTTCAATTATTTTGGAATCACTATTAAAACACAGACAAGTCAAGGCTACTATTATTTTTTATAATGTACATATATGTAAATAAGCCTTATTCGCTCATTCACCATTATAATTAATACTATATTTATTATACGTAATAAGAAAACATTGAATGAATTCTATCATAAATTAGGTCGTCTTTATGTTTAGTTTCTAATAGTTTTTTTGTATCAATACTGTGGTTTTACTGGGAAGCGACTTATTGAAGCGCGTAAAAAAACGACGTCTACAAAAATGTGATAAATATATGAACGATTGCATTATGAAAAATCGCTCGCTAGGTGTTTTTTAAGCATTCTCTCAACATGTTGTAAATTCATCCAAATATAATGCATAATAATTTGACGAATGTGTCATGAGTATCGTTTTCGTATTTTATATTCTATGGTTATTTCTTCATTTTTCTTTTAACCATGCCCCGTTTGGATCTTCACAATGTTGCTTGGCAGATTATAGATTGTCGGTTATTAGTTCAACGAATATGGCCAATATCCTGATTTATATGGTTAGTTGACAGAAGATTATCAATTGTGACGTTATTTTATTATCAGATTAACGGGATCATAAAATGAGTTATTTTCAGATTACTACAAGTAAAATATAATATTGAAAAAATCGAAAAAACTACGAAATATTATACACATATTGACACTATAAAAAAGTTCAAATTGTACTGTTTAACATTTCAGCGAAATACAATATGAATATTGCATTAAGAATGTTGAATTTCGTTCCACAAAACCAATATTTGTGGGAAATTTTAATTTATAATCATATAACGGGAAAGGTTATAGTTAATGGTGGGAAATACTGCTTCATTTCCCACGTACTCGTAAATGTCTTTTATTTAAGTCTTGAGCACGGATGGCTCATCATCTGAATTTTGACACTTATATGTTTTATAATATTATTTGAGTGTTAATGATGCTATGAAATGTCTATTGTGTGTTTTTACTGCGTACCATTAATAATAATAATATATTGGGGCATATTATAGAGCGTGAATGTGCCATTATATATTTTTGATAATATGCGGATTTAATAGACAATAAACATCAAATATGTTGTATAATACGATATCGCTACTGATAAAATGTTGATAAAAGATATTTTATCTCTTGCCAATCCTTGGGTGATAAGTTGTTTCTGCATAATGATGCTTTTGAAAATCTTGTAACGGACAACATCGCTCTTCACTTAAAAAATATTTATATTATAGAATTAAGTATAAAACTGTGTCTTATTGAAACAAATGAACGGCGGCTATAACTTAATATTCTCTCTCTTATTTACCAAAAATAATAAAAAGGAACGTATAAATATGTGTTTTTCTCTACTTTTCCTTACTAAGATTATTTGTAGTTATTTTTATCCGGGGGGTTTTCCATATTTACTTATATCATCTAAGTTAGCACGCATTAAACATTCATTTATTGATACTTTTGAAAATCTACATCAAAAAGTACTTTATTTATAGCATGTTATTCTCTCCTAGAATAACGGGGCGTAAGTACAAAAAACACCATAAAATTATTTTGAGTTTGGCATTTGATTAATAATGTTTCTACACATCTGCGCATATTCTGTCGCCATGGAGGCTGAGAAAACTGTACCGTCTTGCACGCGTCCCAAAATTGACTAGGCATTCACATAGCTTTCATGTTTATGAAGATGGGACCAAAAACAAAAAAAAAATATCGGCATAAAAAATGGAACCAATGAGTCGAACTAATGACACGATTTTCATTATACAAAACATACGAGTAATATATTTGACGACCGTGTTAAGGTAAAAGAGATTAACCCTCGTAGAATAAATTTTACAGGAGGTAAAAAAACGTGTCTTAATGATTTTTAGTCAAAGTCACATTAGCAAAAAATTGAAGTGCGTAATGATCAATAAATTGGTGTTTTGTTTTCCTGATCTGAAAGAGTTATTGAAGGAAAATCATTAATATTGAAGTTTAATGCTTTTTTTCCTTTCCAAACAAACTTAATGGGTCGTTTTTTTCAAAATATAAAGATGAATTTCGATAATAATTCAGCATTTTCGGCTTAATTCCTTTCTACAGAACGTGTATTTAGTTGTGCATATTGTGATTATCAAATAAAATCACTTTTAAACAAACTGAAAGTTAAGCCCTTTTATCTAAACAGGGTCGATTTAATATATATATATTTATAAGTTATGACGCATATGCACAAATAAAAAATATGTTTAATGTATTTCATGTCCGCAAAATAAAACTAAGATTTAAACCAGTGCTCCGAAACCTTTTCTTATAGACGGTAGAATTAGTACCGTTCAAGAATTGTTTGAAAAATATTTTCCAAAATTCATCTGTAAGTGTATAAAAGTTTAAAAGTTTTGTAGATCCACTTCAGTTCCAATCGTACAATTACAGCAGTGATCACCAAACTACGATCCGTGAGGTGATCATGGTCTTCCAAAAATTTTCCAATATTTAAATTTTATTGTGAATCCACAACACTGTTTAGATATAAATTATTTAAATTCATGTACTGATATGACTTGAAGGTCGTGAATATGAATTTAAGAAATTTTAAAAATATATTTAATGAAAGAGTTCATCACAGTCATCAATAGCCTACATCAGAGTATTCAATAGCCATAATTTCAACTTGAATTCATGCTTTCCAAATATGTACATATGTTTGCGTATATATTCCATTATAATTTCCGATATAAAATCCATATGTTCGTATTTTGACGTGATTTGAACAAAACTATTTTTTTATTCGGCCTCAATGTTTTTTTACTCATGTTCGACATATTTCTCAAAATATTTAGTGACCCCTATTTAAAGAAAAGACTCAAGTGGGCGTGTCATATTGCTACAACTTTTAAAAAGGTCTTTGAAGGAACTTCAGTAGACAATCGGAATCTGGACACCCTCTGGAAGAGATAGTAGGAGAAATATGCAGAAGGTTTGATCATAAGGGAAACAGTGGCGTCATTAGAGGAGTGCGGACCGCACCGGGTGATACTATCATAGGGGTGACACCAAAATGAACAATTGGATTTTTTTTATTTCTCACGATATATATATCTGTACCTTCATGTTAGAGAAGCTTTTCAAGACTGAAATTAATAAAAAACTACTTGCGATCCACCATGGACAGTCAAGGCTTTCTGATCTACATAGCTTTATTACGTAGCTTTATTATCAATTGAAACAGATATGGTAAAATACATTGATTTTGATGGAGTGATTGACAGATTTGTAGCTTTGAAGACCAGGAAAGGATGATAATAAAGTTTAATGTTAACATACTAACTTGAATTTGCTTTGCTGGTTACTGCAGTTATTAAATGCTTTCATCCTAAATTATATTGTGTCATTTGTTTTTTTTATCTTATGTCCCTAAAAAACTCTAAATTAACGTTTAGACTTATTTTAAAAACATTACAATAGGTGATTCTGCATGGTCTAGTACAGGAAAATTTGAAAAAGGTCCATGGTGGAAGTCTGGAGGGGTGATACTATGAGTTTTCCACACTGGGTGACACCAACCCTAGTGATGCCACTGGGGGGAAAAGCTAGAAAAAAGAACCTGGAAGGTGCCTACGTAGCCGGCTAAAGACCTGTATAGATCAATAATAACAATCAAATATCAATAAGAAAAACCATAAATAGAAAACATACAAGTTTCAAGGTTTCCTTTTTTATCAAGGAATTGTGTGCACATCGGTTACGGACTTCTGATTTACTCTACATATCTTTCAATACAGTACACAATTTTTGATATTTTTAAATATAATATGGTAATAATTGGGTGAAATATAATAATATATAAATAGTCCAATATCGAATTTCAAAATTGATTTTTAATTTAATCGAAACCGTTAAGTTTGCCTATACGTCGACTGCCCTCGAGGAGCTCGTGACGTCTCATGTAATGTTACAATTGACACAATTACAATCCGCGCTAGGTTTCCCGTTCGCTCCATCATTATGAAACTTCTTCACAGCATCAGCGAGGCCTGGCTTTCCGATGGCTGTGAGACCCTCACCCAATTCTTTTGTCGTGTTCACTTCTGCTGGGAGACTATGCTGCCAGATCAACAACATTCGGAAACCGTGCTCCTTGTAACTTGATGGACCTTAAGAACAAGTAAAAGTGAAGTTAAAACTAATTAAGAATATATTTAAAAAAATCATTAATGCAGCATAAAATGTTTATCTACGCATAATGCTATTAACAATACTAAATTCCTTATTTTTAATGTCTTGTGTGTAAGCTACCATGATCCAAAATAAGTAAAACATAAGAAATTGAATTTGCTGCGATTTTCTTTCATCTTAATGAGAAACATACTCGTATATTAAAAATTCTCGCCAAACTGTTTAGTTTTAACCTACACCAATTAAAACTACGGTTTTACCGTAGTGTTGCACTGTTGTCTCTAAATAAATCAACATATAAACTACGCATGCAAGCCGTATATCTAAAAATTCGTGGTTCAATTAACAGATAGTAGTTTCAAACCAATTTACTTTTTGTTTAATGTGTATCGTGTACGCAGTTATAAAATATAACTTTGTTTATTATAAAGTTAAACTGCCAAAAATAAATTGCGTGAGTTAATTCTTTTTTTAATGACCTGTATCTCGTACATGCCCATCCCATACAGTTTCCCCGCGAAAATAAATCACGAAAAGAAGAAGAACTTGAATATATAACTATGTGACAGACATAGTTATATATAAAGTAGTGAATCTACAGAAAAGTGCTTATACATTCCTCAAAGTCTCATCATCTTTTTTCACGTGAGTTTTTTTATTATGAAAAACAAAGTATCGATAGAATTAAACTTTTGCAGGTCATATAAATATGATGACAGTAAAATGTGAAGTTTTCAACAATCAAGTATACTTATTATGTAAATATTATAAAATTCTATATAAATGTAATAGCAAAATGTAAAAAGTTACACAACTAATTTCAAATAACTTTTAGATTATAAAGTTTTATGTTTTACTTATTCACTCCAACTTTGTAATTTTGTTAAAGCCTTTTGATTAATACCATAATACCTTATCTAAGCACTCACGTTCCGGCTTGGTAATAAGTTGATTATTATGAAACCAAGTTTATGGTAAATGTTTCACGACTTTCGAGTTTTTCGAGTCATCGTATGTTTCAATACTTTAGTTTCAAACTTTTTGAAAAGCTTTACAATATTGTTTCGATGTTCCGCTAACTCGCGACTTGATAGTGCTTCATTTATATTATTGTAACAAAAAAGTTAATAAACGATCTTGGTTTTATTTACCCTCAATATGTTTTATTAATAGAATTGCTCTTACGCAGCAAAATATCATTTTCATCATACAAAAAAGAATATCGTAATACTTTTTTGAAATCTTTTAATTTGTTCAATTGTTACTCAAATGCGTGCGAACATTTTTTTTCATATTTTCCTTTATCAAGTACTGCCCTTTTTATTGGTGTGAAGCATACAGTCGATTATTGATTCGTATGCGTTCACCTCCATAGCCTAGAAATGGAAACCCATTTTATCTCGGATAATTGAATGCACTAATCTGTAATTAAATACATCCGGAATGAACAAATAAACACATTTCAGGCAGTCCGCATAAATAATTTTTGATACAAATTCTACAATTCTAGCGGATCGTAATATTTTATTCTAAAAAATGATTCAACGTGGACCACCGATTCGGTCATAATGGTACTGATTTCTGACCTATGCATAGATATTTCTTTGTGTTCTCTATTGCTGGGCAAAAGAAAGTAATTTACACACAATATGAAATAATTAATCAAATATGACTCACCTGTGTATTGGTGTTCGATAGCTTTGATTTGTTCATCGGTGAAAGACCAGTGGTAAGCAAGCTTTTTCCATTCGCCAGATGTCAGTTGACGGTAAGCCAACTTCCATAGTACATCTTTCATTTGATCCGCACCACCTTTTGAATAAAGATTAAACAATCACATATATGAACTACGAATTAGTAGAAACTAATAAACTAAGCACATTTTCAATCTTTAAAAAACTGAAAGTGCCAAAGAGATGATTTTATACAGGACTAGCTGAAACCCGGCATGCGTTGCTACACCAGTCAAAGAAACACATTTTTCAT
>JAPMAE010009478.1:0-10614 GCA_036584705.1 Rhyacophila sp. 25_7 | reverse complement strand
GATACAGAAGTCTCAGAAACTTTTTCTGAACCTTCTCTACCATAAGGCTGTATTTTAGCTGTTGCGGAGCCCAGACAATAGAATCGCTCTCAAGTCTACTTCTAACAAATGAATAAAAAGCTGTATAATATATAATTATTTCTACTAAATGTATTTCGTCTATTACGACATTTGCAACTGATTTTGTTTGTAAAATAAATCACTAAAATATAACATTTTCATCAAGCGAATTACTTACAAAACTTGATACCACAAGTCGACGTTATTCAATAGTCGGTAAGAATAATTACACTCAGAAGACTCATTATTGGAGGTATCAGATCAAACTTCGCCATTTCAAAACATTATTCCACTTCACAATATGTGATTATTGTTGTTACTGTCGACAAAAAATATTTCTAAGAACAAATCAGCATCGAAGATGCAAACAAAAAAAACGTAATTCCCAGCGACGCTGATTTCCAGAAAACCATTCTTTCATTGCAGAGGCAAATACATTCAAGCGTAAATAAGTATTTTATTAACTGTATACGGATGAAGTAGAAGTCAATATCGAATAAGATTTTAAAAAACTCTATTTCAGCTCGATATTAATCAATGGAATATTGATACATCGGAGCACTCGTCAATGTAAAGAAAATTTAATAAAGTATGTACAAGTATATACAGAACAAGTTATTGAATATGTAATTGTACACATGCTACGGAACTTCTCCTTCTCTTTCTCCTCCTCCCAATCAATCTTATATTCTTCATTTTTATTTGATTCAGTGATTCTCAAGCTTCAATTCGTGGGTTCACCACAATAAATGGCAAGTATACAAATGTACATTTAATCTCAGTAGATCAGTGGATAGCGCAAGAACTAGTTATTGTGTATAGAGCCCCGTACCCGGCTTTAGTGTATGTTATTTTATTCTCTGAACATTTTTAGTGGAAAGCTAAAATATTGAAATAACAACATAGTTTTACACACTTCAAATATGTACAAGGATATTTAAAAAAACATTTTTTTAGCCAAATCGTTTTGATTTTATAGTAAGTAGCGCGCAAAAATTTTGACGAAATTTGCACAATTTGCCATGAAAATAGTTTGAGAATAACTCGCTCGATTGAATAAGATCAATGATGAAGATTTTTATTCCGTTAGTATGGGCACAACAACGCAAATTACATACACATATGTTTGATGAACTATCAATCAAAATATACTAATGGTAGCATTGTTTGAATTACGTTTTTGTACATTGTTGAAGTCATATGCGAAATCTCCTTGGATATTGATTGTCATGCTCATAAGCTCATTTCAATAATCTAGCTAGATTATATGAAAGCTTTATTGATAAGATAATTGGAGTTATATATCAAAGAAATACCTTTAACTTTATAGGAAAACCCCAAGAATGCAAAAATGGAAACACCAGTCAGATGAGTATTGCTAATTTTAGTAATGAAATAATCTTGAAATAGAACATGCTTATAGCTAGATACTTATGTGTATATATAACAACTTCCTCCAAATGCATGGAACCCACAATATACATAGTTGAATTGCACAATTAAGTCATTTTTCCGGGATATTTTCGTTCGTAGTGTAACATACTAAAACTTGTATATACTCGTAGTTGTAAGAAAATTTTTACAAAAGATACCTTATACAATGGTAAAGCTAAGAAGAACAATATTTAAAATGTAAATAATAAGGAAATACAGTTCCATCGATATTCTGACGGGATTACATTAATAATAGTAATACGACAATGGTGACGTATTTGAGCAAAAAGCGATCAACCCACATAACGAGAAAACTGATCCAAAGAAACGCTTCCTTCCACGATTAACGCTGATTCGATATAACGCGGTTTACTCGAAGATTAAAAAAAAAATCAAATTATGGCGGCATTTCATTGATTCGCATAAAAGTTTCATTTAGCACTTTAAGGTCTAAGAACGCATCCAAAGAGTTAAAAGAAGTCTTACTTTACTAATGTAAAAACACGTTTCTTGAGCATTCTGTTGTCAAATATATGTTAAAATTTTGAATAGCTATTGATGTTATATTAATAGAGAATTTTTGAAATTTGATATTATGGCAACGGAAAATATATTTTTAAAATTTTCAAAGCAGTATTGTTATATGACAACTTTTTTCACAAGACTCAATAAAACATTTAAATATCTTAGTATTGATTTTTTACAGAAAATCTTTTTACAAAAATGTTGTTGATTTTACAAAATAAAATACCGATATATTAAATCATTTGATAATATGATGGTAAAAGAGGCTCTGAGCACGAGTATGATGGTACAGTCCATTCAGATTCATTGCCAATAACGCAAACAGCCTCCAGGCTTTCCTGTTTCTAGCTCTCTGCGTCCAAGGATTTACACGTCGCCATAAAAATCACCATTTCTTATCTTTATGGTTGAACATATTCTTCAGAACCTTTTCAGAGAGTTTTCAGTATGTCGCACTTACCAACACTACCCCGGTCTCATTTTCTTCGCAACATCAACTACCACAGCATTATTTTATTGTAGCATTTAAGTTTGATTAATTTTGAAATCACTTATAATCGATCGAATTGTGGGTTAGCTACTTTTCGCTAAACGCGCATTTAATATTAATAGTAGATAGTATGAAGTGCTGTATTAATACTCACTGTTGATAATTATGGGAACCTAACGAATAATATATGCCAGACATTTGCAACTAACAATAATAGAAAACCGTTCAGTAACGCGTTATGTAATCGTTAGCGGATATAAAAGAGTTTGAAAGAGCTATAGGAATAAAAGAAGCAGTCAAATGTTTTCATCAATCATGCAATTAAAAATATACTAGCAGAAGGATTCAGCGATTACCGCTTATAACTTATACATCTATCGTTGAATTTTAATGAAATAATGGTTGTGGACCATAGTAGATTATAATAATTTAATTTTCAGAATAGATAATCGTTCTTGAAACCCACAGAAGTTCAGTGCATAGCTGTATGTGTATTAATCTGTGGGTTAATATTGCATCTCATAAATGGCGTTTACTTTTTTCATTTTTATTTGTAACTACACTGTATAAACACTAAATGGTAAATTAAAAAAATAAAAGCTTTTCATTACATGTAAAAATACTATTTAAGAAGTCTTCTTACTGCGAAGATTCATATGCTTCGTTTTGATATAGATTATGTAACAAAATATAAAATATGACCATATAACAACAAAATAAACTATGTTTAATTATAAATTACGTAAGTAAGTTGAGTAGTTTTATAGATTAATCAATGTATAATTCCAAAGATCGTTTAGATAAAATATAATGTAAAAATTAAACTCCACGAAATTATTGAAAAAAAAGTGAACTATCATATAAATATGGTCTTATCATAGAAGCACGATTGAACAGAGAACAGTTTTTTACGAATATATTAGGAAAGCTGTAATATATTCCCATTTTACTGACCATTCCAATTCTCGGTAAGAAATATTTGATTGTTATACGTATGTGCTTTCCTATTTTCACTAGTATGTTTCTATTGGTAGTGCAGAATTTTTTTTAAGGAAGACCCACAGAAATGTATGAAATCGCATAAAATTGCAATTGCAAAAAGCACAGATAAAATCATAATGTCGAAACTTGTGCATTAATATTTACAGTTCATATATAAATAAATTTATTTAATTCTAGAAAATGACAATGCACAGCCACAAAAAGTTCTTTAACCAATTAAGTACCAAAAGCAAGTTAACCCTCACAATTTAAAACGTAGTTTTCTAAACAAATTTGAATATTTTGAATGATTTTCATTATGAAAACGCAAAGATATGACTATGAAGATATGATCATTAAAAACAAAGTCATGACAAAGAAAAATTTATTATACTTTTAAAAGAAATGTTAAGGTTTTATTTTTGCCTAAAAATCACAGGTTGGCGGGTTGTGACATTATGTCTGGCACAGAAAAGGTTAAGTAATCAAAATAAATCCGTAATAATTTCTACATTCTAATCAAAGTGAAAAATTAATCCCAAACAATATTTCAATCTATTATAAACGGGCTTTATATAAAAAAATGTTTTGTCATGGAGAATAGCAAACAATCGGTGTCATTTATTACTTTCGTCAAGATATTGTCACGCCTCAGTCGATATGGTTCGGAAATCAACCGCCGTAAGCAGGCCAATAAAGACCAAACTCTTTTTGTCAATTCTAAAAGAGAAACTCAGCTTTCTGGCCGATCTGATTTGGACACTAAATAGATCGTAAAAACGGCTACATTTCAAATAACTGTTTCTGCCAGAATTAAGTAAAAGCTCAGGTTTTACGAAAATGGTAAAGAAATAATAAACAAAGAACGCTTCAGCCGTATTAACGATTTTAATCGTAACCCATTGACCGAATTATCAATGAATAAAAATAATCCATTCTGTGTACTATTGCAGTTTATACCATTAATACAACAATGCACTCAATAACGTTACTGGAAAATGTTACTCAACATTATTGTCTTTATATGTACACATACGAGTATATGGTAAATTTTACGACCAGTAAGTTAATTTAGCGGATATTACTAAGTCGTTCCAGGAGGCCGTTGAATGCTATTTATGCGATGTATTCGGCTGAGTTACGAATACCAGCATGGCATGGAAGATGCAAGCATACTGGCCAGCACGAATTTTATAAAAATCCAGATTACCACCTTAAATAAACCCAAAAAACCCATTATTTTATAGTATAGCAACACAAATAATATTACATTTAACATGCATGAATGAAGCGTCTAGTTACAAAAAGCGATATAAGCACATTTCAATATTTTCGGCCAACAATATTTTATGTTCTACGTATCGCGATTTGTATGCAACTTTTTGGATTGGTACAAACTCCCTCATTCGGCCCGGTACTATTAAGTCCTACGCATGGTTAGGAAACAGTTCGTTCTAGAATTAATATTATTTTTTCTTTCAATTAAAAAAATATCAGCGTGGTGAAATATATGTTGTTAAATATTTATATATATATTATAGATTGGAACTGGGGACAAACAAGAGACTAAAACATTATTATTTTAGATTACATGAATGTTAATATATTTTCGGAAGTAACTGCTGAATCCGACGAATTCCTAATCCAGGAAAGGGCAGGTACAGATTATGAAAAGAAGAAAATATTAAAAAAAAAATATGCTAATAGATAGTAAAACGAAATAATATATATTGTTCATAGATAATATACTATAAACAATATAAGATAAAAACATATAATAATAATTATGTTAAAAGAATTATTATAAAAATGCAAACAAATGAAAAGAAAAACAAACCGGAAAAAGTAAAAAAAAACACGGTAAACAAGAAATGTTAAAAAATATATAAATAAAATTTGCAAGGTCAAAAAAATAGAGATAAAAATAAAACTATTGTAGCTGCCTTAGCAATATTTGCACTTTTTATGTTTAACTGTATTCTTATGTGCAAGTAATATCGATTTATTGGCATTCTTTATTTTCACTTCACAGATACGAGATAATATAATACATACTCGTAATACCACAGAACATATAATAATACAGTAAAACACCTCTTTCACTACTGTCTTCTTTCAACCAATCCTTCAACTCCGGGTCTTCTAACAATTAATTTCTAAAATTTTGTGTATACCACCGTTTACTCGTCTTTCTCAGTAGGGAGAAGTTTTAGACATTGTGAGTAAGGCTAATTATCATATTTAAATATATTCTACAACATAAAAATTAAACTACTAATCAATCGACATAATGAAGAAATAGCCACCACAAATTAAATTTATTATATTACATTAAATGTACAGGTATAAATGTAAAAAGCATATCAAATAACATATCAACCCCAAAAACAATCACAAAATACTGCGGGAAACGTTCGTCTTTAGTCTGAACTTGTTAGTTTTGATGTTAGTAGCGTATTATGGAATCTCTCCTAACGGATAAGTGATATATTATATCATAGTAAGTTATTGATTTAAAATTAAAAATCCTGAAAAAACCCAGAAAATCAGATATGCTAATGATATGCTAATCAATCCAGATGGCAGTCAAAAAATCCAAAAGTGGGAGCACTGCTGGCCAGCGACAAGGATGCATCTAGGCAACACGTGGTGTTCATATACCGCGGTCAAGGGGCGTGACATGATTGAAGATGAAATAAAATAAAGATATATACTTAATTTGTGTACATCTTCCTTTTCAATACACGTTGTCTAGTTGTCAATAAAATAGCTTTTGTATTCATGAATTAAAAATAGATTAGAAGACACACTATAAAGAATAGTTGAACCAGATAAAGAAAACCAAAGCTTTATTATCCGTACCAATGCTGACCTATTCACCCATAGCATATTCGTAGTTGATGATTTAATAGGAATGAGATGGTCAAGTGATTAATTATAGTGAATATATAACTCCCAAAAAAGGTATTTGAAGGAATTCGGGTACAAAATCGGTACCTGGAAGAGATGAATGGAAAACATCATGTGTGATGCGGATAATTTGAGTTTAAATTACTGGAGAACAAATAACTATAGAGGGTAGTTGTGGTTTCGGCATTAAACCCGAATGGATCATAGCACCATATCACCACCATCACGTTTATAATCAAAATGCGGATATTTTTAATATAATTCCACATAAGCCGCCCTATCATTGAATGCACAGTAGTTTTTAGAATAACCGAGTATAATAAATTAAAAAAAATAATACGGTATGACTCACACATCTTAATGATACACGTATTATAATTTCCGGCAATCACTAACTAGATCGCCAAATCGGATTGGTTTGCACGTAATGGTTACGTAGTTATTTCATAGCAGAATTATTGAGTTTAGTTTTACCGGTAATCATCGAAAAAATCCCGCATGCCGTCCCACTTATGCGATGTCGCAATTCGGTCCATCTCTCTGGTCACAATACAAGCCAGGTATAGTCAATCAATATAGAAATAATTTACTCTGTCAGAAATAGCAACATCTAGCTATAACTATTTTATATTGTGTGAATTGAACTTAAATTTATATTATTCCACGATAAACTCGAATAAAAATATTTACTCGAATATTTTTAGCCAGAGTTGAACTAATCTAAATATCTGTTCTTTCTTATTGATACTTAATATGTATATATAACATACATAATGACAACTTTTGATGTGAAAATGTATACAAAAATCAATTTTGATATAATGTAAAGTGTAGCAACACCATCTGGACATTATACAGTAAGACTTCATTTAGCGCTTAGGATGCGTTCTTAGACGACAATGCAACGTTAAACGAGGCCTTACTGTACTCAACATACAGGACAGAGCTACGACGAATTTCCACCTTTTGTTGATTGGTTAGTGTTTGGGAATAATTATATTATAGTCGCCCTCATGGGTGAGTGGATAGTGGTATTCGACTCACTAGCTGAGGGTCACGGGTTCGAGGCCCGTGCTGGTCGTAAATTTTACAAAAGTTTATTCATTTGTATTGTAGCCAGAACATGAACCCGAAACAGTTGAGCTAATAATTGACGATTACTATTCGTAAAAAAACTGTCAAAAACAATCTTTTCATTGTGTGTACATCCATGCTTCCTTTCGGAGTGGACATGGTTAAAAGAAAAATACGAATCTATTGAATGCAGCAATTGTCGAACGGAACAAATTCGTAATCCTTATTACATACTCGTATATTTATTAAAAAAATATCAACACCCAAGACACAGTTAATACATAATATACAATTAAAAGTAAACCGCTTCAAATCATGCACAGTTTAAATATATTATACTTTTAAATTTTAATAGTTCGATACGATACTCCAGAAAACCTATTGTACCGATTAGACAACCGGAAAAATTGTTGATTTGTATTATAAAATGAATAAAATCATAGTTTAGTTTGACAATTCCATTATTTTAGTTTTTAAGTATAAATATGTACTCATAACTTTATGAAGTTTTTTTTATTAATTAAATAGCTGTGATGTAAAATATTTTACATAATGAAATGATTAGAGTTACAATATACTACATAGGTAGTCATTAATAAATGAATTTGTGAAATAAGAAGAGTTTTTTTTAACAAAAAAAGCTTCTCTAACATAAACATTATACACGTTTTCAGGAATGCACTTTACAAACACGCGTTTAATAAAGATTATTAAATTAAAATAATACATTGAATTTTCCGCCATCGTTAAAAACTCATTAAAACTAGCGAGCTATATTTATTGTTGGATTGCGAATCTCGATTCATTCGCACAAAGCAATGGTGGTGTGTATTATTTCCTTTGCAAATGGGTTCAGCATAATTTCATCCGTCGAATTGTGTGGCAAAAATTCCAAATCGGTATGAGAAAAAAGTTGATTCCGGAAGTCTGGCAAACCGCTTTCAGGCAAGTAATAAATTACGTGCCTCTATTCTAAAACAAGCGAGCATTTTTTTATATCCCTTTGAATTTTAACTCAAATTATAACTGGTATACAAAAACAGTCCCAAAAATGACAAACGTGCGAAAAAATATAATTGAACCATATTTTAAGTATACTCGCACTAACGCCATCTGTGATGCTGGTTCAGTACAACAGAATTGTACGTTGTTTTGTTTTATAGTGTGAAACAAATATATCATATTATTGTTAAGCTATTTTCTCTAATACTCATTGAACTTAGACTTAAGAGTAAGAAAATTGACCACGTTTCAACGAAGCTTGTCAGGTTTTCGAACAGCTACCGCTATTTGATGATTTTTATTTTAGTTAAATTTCCGGTAAGTGCATAAAAAAAACTATCGGGGTTTCTCAGTTTCGACGCATCGTACACACATCGGACATTGCGCACACTACTTCGTCTAAAACTGCTAGACTCTCAGAATTTAAAAAAAACTTCATTCCACTTATTCATTTAATCTTTGTATGTACTCGTATAATGGTCATGTTAGGCCGTTTGCACACGGAGCTACTCAAAAGAAACTGATCGCTGACACAAATCGCCAACCAGAACGCCATGAATCTGAATCTTTGTAATTGAATGTAACTAAGTAGTTAGTGATAAGTCTGCAGTGCCCCATTTAATTACAAAGATTCTGACTCATGGCGGACTGGTTGGTGATTTGCGTCAGTGATCAGTTTCTTTTGAGTAGGTCCGTGTGCAGATGGCCTTAGGTTTCATAGAAACGCCGCGTTATATAAGACTTGCATCACACAGGAAAGGTAGGATAAAGTTACGAAACCGCTCTTTTAATTGTATAAAGAATGATATAACCAATAAAAAATATTTGTAATGAAATTCGGTGAGTAAAAAAGTAAACCAATATAGTATAAATTTATCAATATTGAAAATTGTAAGTATGTGAACTTCATTGCACATAATGCAAATATGTAGAAGCTCAAAGCAAATTAAAGTGTACATTGAATTCATAATAGCTTTATTTGTGAATGGTCGACTGTCTTTATCAGTTGAAATCTCATGGATATCATAACATGTTGAATTGTTATTTCATACTTCGACTGGTTTAACTCGGTGAACATATATGTGCACGCATACATGTGACCTGATAAGTAAATCCCCATATATATTTTTTACACCAAAACTGCAATCGTTTTTAGCAAAGTTCTACATATGGGTATTAGAGGGTAGTTAGTACAGGGGTGAGGAGTCTTTACATACCGGAAGGTCGCATTCAATATATTATAGTAAATCGCTTGGTGCAAATCGTAATAGTTTCCTCCAAAACACGATGATTCTATGATTAAACGCGGGCCATCCTCGTAGATATGGGTTTGACCGCATTGGGAGGAGTAGAAGACCGCAGTTCTTCACACCTGGTTTAGAGAACACCCACATATATTATGACGACTATTGTTGGGTTATTCGCTCATTACTTATAATGAAAGCTATTATGAATTAAAAATTGTATCAATGGGACGGCGAAAACATACGTTTTCATTCATCTCATAAATTAAAAAACACAATGAAATAATGCTACCAATGGTAGATAATAATTATTATCTATCAATAACAATAGACAATACATATCTAGATCAATCACTACGATTAATACTGGTATCGGCTTGATAATAGTGTCGTTATTATACCTTGCTTAGTGATCAAATTGAAGGTTTTGAGTTGGTAAAACGAGGCAAATGCCCTAAATAAGCAATGACGTAAACAAAAAAATGTTTAAATGTGTGAAAGACACTGAATATACGACAAATTTAATTCGTCCTGAAACGCGATTTCTGATAGTACCCTATGGAAAATATATTAATTTATATCAAACCCTCCACAAAATAGACCACCATTTACATATAAACATTATGTATCTGAAAAATATTGGTATACGTTGATGTGCAGGGTTGAGGTAAGAAAAATGTATTTAAAAATATATTTTGAGCTCGGGTGTGTGGTAAGAAATGTTCGTTGTGTTCGTAGTACGAGGGCACACTGTATGTAAAATGCACGTTAGTGACTCAGGCAGGCAGGTGCAATATATTTAAAATCTCATCAAGGCATTGAAGGAACTACAGTAGACTCCGGCCTCGGTGAGTCCCGAAGAAATGGGCAGTTAACATATAATTGACTAGAGGT
>JAPMAE010009475.1:0-10616 GCA_036584705.1 Rhyacophila sp. 25_7 | reverse complement strand
GGCAAGGGTGTCGGGAGGGCGGGGCTGCAAACCGGGTCACCCGAGAGGCCGCTGCACCCCCCACACCCGCGCAGCCCGTGCCCACTTTAGCCCCACACTTCCCGCTTCTGTGCAGGCCGACGAGAGCGGTGGAATGGCAGTGTGCGGAGCTTTTGGAAGAAACCGGGGCTGTGGTCTGCAGACGAAGTTCTCAAACTTTGCTCGTTTGTTAAATTTTTTTAATTAAAAATAGCGACTGGTGGTATTTGATAATTTTAAATTTACACTCATTTACGCGAGTTTACTTAAATTTTAATTGCAAACAAATCAGCTAAAGATAAAAAACGTTATTTTTTAATATTTATTGTCAGGCGTATGCGTACTCGTGGAAAAACGTAGATGTGTGTTTCCAACGTTCGATTTGTTGCATTATTATAAATAAAACATTGATTTGACAATGTTAAAAATACTCATAGGGAAAGAGGTTATACTTGTAAAAACATTTTTAAACTCTAATTTCATTTCGAAAAAGCTGACATTGCCATTGGAGATTGTTATTGAAATTTTTTGAAAAATTTGTAAATGTTGTAATTTTTTTTTACTTTGCACAATTTATCTGGATATTTTCATAAGTATAATAAATGTGAACAAAAAGAAACATCGAAGAATGTATACTCGTACATAAATAGATTTTTTATTATTTGAGTATTTTGTTAAATCTCTTAAAAATATAGAAATAAATACTACATTAACGTATCTTAAAAAAAATCGATATGCTATATTGTCGATAACCCGGAAAATTAGTCTTAGAGAAAGCATCATATACTTCTATAACTGCAATATTTTTAAATCACTTACGGATATAGGCATTAGTTAAAGAGATTTGAATTATTTGTAAATAATATTTTCGAGACTTGTTTGATTGTAAGGCTTTGAAGTTTTATAAGCATAAAATATTATAATTTAAATGTTTAAATGAATAATTTGATATATATGAGTACATACGAGTAACACGTCTAGAAACAATTTTGTGTAGACTTATCGTAGACGCTCCAGAATATATATAAATTGGATATTATCTATTGAATTTTTATTGATTTTCAGAAAAACACAAAATATAAATGTTAAATTTCGGAGAAATATTGTACACAGACTTTTGAATTAAATTAAAACTGTAAAATAGATTGCCCACAAATCCTGTGTGCACTAAAACACTACACGTAAATTTATATGCACATTGTTGATGTTTTTTCAAGAATACTTATTAACGAAATGTTTATTATTTTAAAGAACTCTTGTCTATTTGTTTTTACTGTTTAATAATTTAGCGATGTTTCTAATTCGAAATATATTACAAATAGCTTTTATCTGAAAAACAAATTATTTAAAATTGTAATTCATGTAAATAATAAAGTGGATTTTGGTTGGTTTGATATGAGGTTTTACAATTTAAAAAAAATGCATGAATAAAATGACAAATTTATTTCATTTTTTGTTACAGTAACCCTAAAATAATTATTATATGATATTGCCTAAAAACAGTTTCAGGGTCTCTGGTTTGTTCAATAACGCATCTGACTTTCAGTAATGACATCCGATTTTCATATCCCGACCATTTTAATAAAATTATTGATGTTTATGAAATCTAATAAGAATATAAAATGCATCCAATGTAATTAAAATATTATTAATTCGTTTTTTTGAAGATTTGAAGATATTTTTCTATTGAGCTTTGATGAATTTAATTAATTAACCCAAACTTTTTTTAATATTCCTAAAAATATATTATTTTTAGTTTCAATTGAATATTATATTGTCGTTTACATACATAACTTTCCAAAAACACTGTCAAAAGGAGGTAAAATTAACATTTTATATTATCACGAAGTAATTTGTTGGAACAATTTTACTAAAATTCTTTTACAAAAAGTATTGTTTTAAAGTTTTATGCGAAGGTGAAAAGGTATATTTTTTAAAAATTTATATTTGTTCATCAGATATGGACATTGAATTTTCAAGAATGAACGTACTTTATGTAACCGTTTACGTATTTTTACTTTAGGTAAGCTATTTAAAATAAGGGTTTATAATTGTTTTTACGTCATTTAAAATTGTATTTGATTGAATAGTGAAATAACGAAACTGTTTCTGTTCATATAAGGGTTGCTTCTACTTGTTATGTAGTGATTCACTATGACATAAGTTTGGCCTGTATTATTTAAAGGAAAAGGCATCTTTGATCCAGCTGAATTCCGAATTGGAGGATGTCAGAAGGGACACGCGGGGTTTCGCGTAGGGGGTGCGAGGTACAAGCAAAATTTAGTGTGGCGGGCGGGCGCGCGCGATACGGACGTGGTTTGCGCTGCCCAGCTACCGCGTGGACGTACACCCCGCTGGTTCACGCCACTGCTGCGAATTTCGAATTTAGAACACTCAGAAAACTTGCACCATAAAAATGCACTCGGTTTTATAATAAACTAACTATTCGTATACGGAATACTTAATCTAGTGTCGTGTTTAATGTCGTTAAATTAAAGAGTTAATAATGTCATATTGACATAATAGTGACGTAAATAAATGCATAGTTTCGAATAATATTGAAAAAAATCCTATACAAATTTTAATCGTAAAAATATTTTTTTATAAACGTGTTTTCAATTTCTTTTCGATATATTCATCTTTCGTGTACACTATACAATACTCATTAATATTATTGTCATATTGACAAAATACCTACGTAATCAATATAAATATGATAAGCGAATTCGAAAAAAAATTAAATCATAAGTATAATTAAATTAAACCAATTCTAAAATGTTGCCGAGTATTTATTTAACGACTATTTTGTGTTATCGCAATATATTTTTAAGGGACAATTTATAATCATTAACAATTGAGCATGAGGCTCCACGATGATTATGAGGTATGTGTAAAAAGTTCTTAAACAAAATAAATATAAATTTAATTTAAATAATGTATTTTAAAAACTGATTACTAATTTTAATATGTATTTTATATGTTAAATTAAGAATTTATTTTCACATATTTTTTTTTACAAATATGGATTTTACATATATAAGTCACAAATGATATATATAAATCATCGAAAAGAAATACCTATTTAATAAAATCTTCTTTGATATTTCGACCGAGTTTTTCCCAGTGCTAACACGTACACTCCTTGCCAAAATATCTAGGTCAGTTCCGGGAGCAACTATTTTTTAACGTTTGGTCATTTTTTTTGGTAAATCAACATTAAAACCTTTATTAACGTGGTCCTTTAAGTGTACAAACTATAATTAGTTAATGAAATATCGCTGAATTCCACAATATTTACTGTTTATATGTATGTAACATATATATGTTGGTTTTGTGCATTGCTGCATTTTGCGGGGCTTAGTAGATCAAAGTAATTTCAGGTGATATAATTGAATAATGAAATCATATGTGCATACATATTTATTCTTTGTAGTATTGGTATTTTTTTGATCGCTTCAATACGTGCATACGGACTCTGGTGCATTATTAAATTATATGTTCATCATAGTAAATATTGAAAAGTGGGGCATGAAATTGTGTGAAGTTGGTCACAATCACTGCACATGCGCAAGACCTCAACGTCAGCCATATTGGTCCACCCGTACAAATCTTTCAGGGATAGGCTAGTAGCGAAATCAACATTTTTCATTTGTTAACATTAATTACAGCATTGCCTTAAACATTCGATTACCGGTATTTGCTTGCAAAGTGTTTTTTATTTTGATTATAGCATCACGTGTATACTTTTCTTTCATCTATTTAAAGATATTGATGAATTCTCGGCAATACTTCCCAATGAATTTGGCTTGTTCATAGTATTCTGGTAAGAATTGAGATCGGTATTTTGATTGGAATATTATTGGATAGGTCTTGTATTATTGTTAATTTTAAATATCATTTGATATAAATGATTTTTGTATATGTATATGTCATATATTTTAAGTCACACCTATGGAATGCAAAGAATGAACGTTAATATAAAATGCATTTAGTTCAACCCAGAGTTTCCACAAAAGGAACTTTTACGGCCGGTTAAAAATACCATGTTTTTAAAAAACACTGCATGAAATTAAAATATCATTAATTAAACAACATTATATTATTAATAAGCGGTAATCATTTAAAAATATATGTATTTTATAGTTTATTTCAACTAAATAATAATTCAATTTCTTCAATAGTGTGAATATAGGATGAATACTATATTCGTACTGTGTTATTAATTGAAATTAAAAATAAAGCGTCTTTCATGTATAATAATGTCACAAAATGTACGAGAATTTATGAGAAAAAATTTTCTAAACAAATCTTAATACGTGACTCCGGTTACCCAATGTTAAAAAGTTGTATAATGCTACTCGTATAATCAGTTCTATTTATTTAAGTTTTGGTGCGTTATTTGTAATATTGAAAGCTATGAAAAATCAATAAATAAATCTCGATATATGAAGACCATAAAATTATTTTTGAGGATACTATTTGGAATGCAGTTCATTACATCAGAGTTGAAAGTTTTAATTTAAATTAGTAAATAAAAATAAAATCATAAATAATAGCATGAAACTCAGCTTGACTACACACAAAATAACGTATTCTTACAGTATAATAATTAATATGTAAAACAGTTTTCTATACTTTGCCGTAAATTACGTTTTTGGGTACGAGCCGTGTTTGTAAACAATTGCTTTATTTTTCAATATTAAAAATATTATTACTGTGTAAGGTGAAGGCAAAAATTATTTTTTCGCAATCAAAGAATTAAATATTGCAACAAATTTAGCAAATAATTTTATAAATGAAGTATTGTATTTATAATACTAGTGTAAATTTTTTAAAGTTTCCTCTAATGCACTTTAATTATTTACTATTTTATAAAAAGAAATACTCAAAAGAATAAATATAATTTAATTCAGGTAATTTCTGTAAATACTGGAATATTGGAAAAGTTACCTTTATGAATGATTATTTTTATATATGTATAATTTATACGATCAATTTTTCTGCAATTACGAAATGTATCTTAAGACCCCGCCCCCTCTACGTGTATTTTCTTGTAAACTTAAATTGTATTCATGCATTGTATTATATATTTTGAATGCGGTTGTAAAATTACTGTGGAACAGATTATACTAGTACCTTAATTACAAATATAAAACCTTAATATATCACAAAAAAACTTGCAAAGTTCAATAGCCGTATAATGAATACTTTCTCAGAATATGAATCTCATATAATCGAGTGTATTAAAATAGATTTGATGCATTATGGAACAGTTGTGTAATCTTTTAAAAAATCTATATATTAAAACAACTTGTATTTTATAAATATGAGTTTAATATAGACTTAAGTAATTGTTAATGAATTACATTATTCCTGTAATCACTAAATCTACAATGTAATAACTAAAAGACATTTTGTTATTACTTCATATTTTCTGGAAAAAAGGAAATTGTAAAAAATGATATTCATGTATACTTACAGAAATTGACATCATCTACTATACAAAGAGAAATATAATCATGAATATATTTTAGTGTTTTTTTAAATGCCTAATGATGCCTCATATTTATCGTTTAGAATGATATGTAATGTTACAAAATATATTCGATTAAAATTTCAAAAAGTAAGTATTGAGATTAAGTTAAAATTAGCAGGCGTAGCAGTTTTTGTGTGCCGTCTACGCCGTGTAGGATATTTAAAAGCGTCTACGATAAGAGTTTGGTGCATGCGCCGCTTATTAAGGAAAACAAAATGTACTATTTATTATATTTAGTTAGATTGAGAGAAAATATGTTAGTTATAAAATATTTCGAATTAATAAGTGACAGATATTTTTTTGTAAAACAGATACGAAATGTAAATCAAAGTTTCATTTATTCACTTGTATGTAATAATGTCGAATCCATTATGTTTTTATTAATTAATTTCGAATAAGTCAATTTATTATATAAGTTTGTTTTACGTAACCAAATATCATCGTATCAAATCTTTTAAAAAAATCAATTTTATTTATTTTTAAAAACTGTATTATTTTTTAAAGTTTGAATAAAGCGGCTATTAAAAAGTCTTGATTGAGTCAATGAATTTAAGAATAAAACATCCAGTAGTATTTCAATGCGTACGGATTTTTAAAGTGAAGTAGAAATAAAAATGTATTTTCTATATGAAACTTGTTTTATAAATCATTAAATAATAGACACCCTAGAAATTATAGAAAAATTGAATATTCGAAAATGAATCAATATTTTATATGTTTTTTATCAGCATCGTATATAAAGGTGTGTTATAAATAAAATTCATTGTAATTATTAGTAGATTTTTTTAAAAAAAATAAGGTATTTTTGGTTTTTAAACATATCCATTCAATTAAGACAGATTGAATCCTGTTAATTAAAACGCCAATGCTATATGGATAATAAACTACTCATGTACGATAATAATTCCATAGAAATAATAAAAACGTGTCCGTCAAGCTCTCTTTTATAAGATATGTGTATTAACTAATTCAGCATATAGAACCGGATTCAAATTTTGTAGTATAAATAACCGTAATCATGAAAAACATTTTCTTTAAATCTAAATAAGTCTTTTTTATTATCGTGATTTTTTTGGTGAAATTATAATCAAAAATATGTTGACAGTTGTATGCCAGTATTCAAATGATTTTATTTTTGTGTACTTTTGTTTATATTATTTGTTTTAATGATACTTTTTGCTTTAATTATAACAATGACCATTGTTTTAGGAGGCGAGAGGAAAGAGGCCTTTTAAAATATGGGACAGTTCAAGGAATGTTCGTAAAGGCCTCGTGGTTACCAGTTTTGAGGAGCTTATACACAGAGGTAAAATATTCATTTTTCTTAAATATTTTTTTTCTATGAATAGACATATATGAATATACGAGTATATGACCACAGTAAAGTTGATAAGAGTATCTTATTTTATATGAATAATGTAAGCATTGTTTAACATAAATTCTATAACGATTACCAAACTTAAAATAGTTATTTTATAAATACAAGTGCAAAAAATCTAGGTTATTTAAAAAAACTGGTTTGCCATTTTTTTTTCAATTAAGATAAACTAATAATTGATTCAAAATAAAACATAACATCTGATATATACTGTTTTGCTTGAAATTGAAAAAAACTCCATTGTTATGGACGATACATAATTTATGAATGGTGATTGGTATCTTTTTGGATAGTTGCTTTAATTATTTTTTCTATTAATATAAAATATATCAATTTTATGTAAAATTTTTTCATACAGTATTAGAAGAAACATAATGAATACAGCCTATTTTCTTAATATATTTAAGGTGGTTTTCTTATTTCTCCGTAAGGTTGTGCAATTTTATTTCACAAATATTTTTGTGTATGTCATTTCAATAAAAAAATTCATTAAACAACGTAATTTATTACTATAATACATACTTTCTCTTATTATTTTAAAATATAAGTTCACATAAAATATATCAAGCTTATTACTATCATATATGAAATATCCTCATTTCATATTACATAGATGTTTATATTTGCGAAGGAAAAGAAAAGTTGTCGGTGGGGTCCGGGGAGCCGGTCCGGCTGGTGTTGGAGAGCGACGGCACTCAGGTGGAAGACGGTGAATACTGGAGAACACTTCCAGCCAATACTGTGCTGCTGCTGCTGCGGCCAGGACAGCGCTGGCTACCTACAGGAGCAGACGTCATCAGAGCTGGTGAGTTAATGACGATCTTATGCGACCATTATTTCAGTTATTATTGACAAATATGTTTCCCCCGTGATTATCAGCGATGATATTTGATAAATGAAGTATACATATATTACTGTCGATGTAAATTTTTCTTTATAATGTATAAAAAGCTTTATTTGACTGCATTTTTTTGAATTTATCGCTTTGTAAATGAGTGCAATATTACAATAATTATTGTGGGCTGAAAAATATCTTTACACAGTATTCATTTGATGTACATAAGCATGAGTACTTTTACTATCGATCTATATTACAAGTATTTAAATATACATGAAAAGATCAATTAAATCAATGTTTAACTACAAATGGTTAAGAATTGAAATACTAGAAGAACCCAAAAAAGTTGGAAAGTTAATGTACGTATAATAAACCATTAGGTGGATCAAGAAAATATAAAGACAAAATTTCACTAAGCAAAAAACTACGAGAACAATAAATAGGTGTTTCACAAATATTTTCTGAATTGAAAAGAATGCTGGTTTTGATAAATCTGACAAAGATTACATGAATTACGACTATATCAATTTTAATGAAATGAAATTCAATTAAATATTTAAAAAATGAATATTTTATAACATAAAATATTTATCAAATTAAACAAGAATTTAGCAAAATTACAGAAATTAATTATTTATACTATATTTTTTTAATATCTATAAATATTATTGTGAAAGATTAAAAACGATTTATAAATATATATGAAACTACAATTTCAAAATAAAAAGTCTCAGATTAACATACGAGTATATTGCTAAATATTCGTAATTTTATAGCCCGGTACTGGCTATATGGTCAGATAATATAATCATAAATATTTTTTTTTATTCTTAAGATTTAGGTACTGTCATAATATAACACGAAAATTGTTAATTGAGGTTTTTATTAAAAACCAAGAGAAAATTATAATTTAAAAAAATCCAATAAGTTCATATCTAAACATTTATTATAAAGAAAGCTTAAGAACGTAAGAGTATGAAAGCTCGATTAGCAAATCTTTGAGTGATATTTCGAGGTAACATCAGTACACTTGCTATCGCCACCCCATGTGTCGTTACGCTACGGTAGCTTGGGACTTTTCCCCAGCAGTCTTTTCGGATGTTCCGTTGATAAGATATATTAAAATGTCATAAACGTTAGACCGCGGAAGCGCATGGAAAGAAGCGGGCGCACCGCCACCCCCTTGCAATCTGACGACATCGTATCGCCCGTAGCAAAACTTTCTAGTTTTTTAAAGAAAAACATCAACCGCTACTTACCCACCCGTAACTGGAAATGGATTTTTGATATTTACGCTTATACTGTTTTTATTATTGAATTGTAGAATGTAAGATAACAATGATTTTTTAAAAAATTCAGTAATTACTAAATTTAGCAAGTTTTTCATTAACCACAATGATACATAAGTTTGTTTTATTTCAGCAATCTCGGCGATACCAAAGATCGTATGCGAGACGATACACGCACTAGAGTTGCACGATGAGACTCCGTCGTGGAAGATTATGGACAACAAGGGGCGCGTCACGGTGGTGCTTCACTGGGACCAGCGGCAGGGCGCGACGCCCTCCGCGCGCCTCTCGCCCTCCCGCAAGCCCGATAGGAGACCTTCGCTAGTCATCCAGACGTCACTAGACAAACCAGCGACAGGCTACTCGGCCGACGGCGATCTCTATCGGAGCGGCGGCGGAAGATACGCCGCGGGCCCCCAGATCACCGTGATCAACCACGATGAAGCGATTGCAGCCGGAGGCTACGGGCCCGGCCGCCTATCTCGCCAGGGCAGTTCGCTGGAGGGCGCTGTCCACGTCCACACGGCGGAGTGCGCGCGACACGTGCACAGGCCCAGCGCGAGGCCGGGTAGTCCGCCCGTACCCGCCGACGGCAGCAATGGTCTTCCGGAGTGCGACTTCCATTGTTGCGCCCTTCACGAAGAAGGACGCAAGATTGCCGTGCACAAAAGTGTGGCAACATCCCCGATCCAAGAGGGTCATTCTCACGCGCAAACCTCGCCGCAGCCGTCAGCGTTATCGGACGGTGGGCGACGCGCTCCCGCCAAGGGTCACGTCCGTTTTCTGGACGCAGAAGGCGCCCGGCGGGACAGGGACAGTTCCGAGAGCGAAACGGAGAACACGGTCATGGAAGACGAGCCGGTCACGTCAGATAAGTTTCTTTTGCTCATCGATCAGCTGAGCGTTGACCAGAAGAGACATCTCACCATAAAGGATATCGGAATCATCCTTGAACGGCTAAGCTCAAAAATTCTCGACGTGGAAAGGCTAGACCGAGAGTCCGAAAGCGACGACTGTTACAATTGGACGATTAAGGCTACCATCAGGGGTGACGTGCTTAGAGAACTCGGAGTCATTTATAACGGGAACTACTATGCCATCTCGGAGCACCCGGGATATAAAGAAGAGAATGAGGAAGGCGGAGAGGAGGCGGAAGAAGAGGAGGAAGAAGATCGCTTGTGAGGGGTGGGCGCCGACCGCGGGAACCTAATTATAAAATATAATATCCAGTGATAAACACCAATGAGACATCTCGATAGCGCCCCCGTAGCTAAGTGAATAAAATAATCGGCCGTCGATGTCCGGCTCCAATGGAGCACGGAGGCCCCTCGATTTCCGTTTCGCATCTCCGAAGCCGCATCCGCGCCCCGCCTTCCCACGCACACTAACCATTGTATTAGTTGATAAGAATTGATTACCTCCGTGCTGTTTCTCCAATATAATATTATGCAATCATTCGTTCTTCCTAGACGATTCAACCGTATTAATGAAGAGTTGTCGCGACCGCCGTCTCGGAGACGTGCGTCGGAGCAGGGCCAGTGCGCGAGAGCAGGAGAG
>JAPMAE010009459.1:0-10084 GCA_036584705.1 Rhyacophila sp. 25_7 | reverse complement strand
GGTGTCTGAATTTCATTGCTGGCAAAATTGGTGATGTTTTTCATGTACATTTGAAACCAGGACATGGACCAAATTGGTTAAGGTAATATAACCGACAGTTACTATTAGTAAAAGAATCTGTCGAAACAATCTTCACACTGTGAGGATCGATATGCTTTGTTGCAGGGCAAATTAGTTAAATGAAAAATCATTAATGTGGGAATATGTATTTAATTGTTTTTTTTCACTTACCAATCTAAAATACTTTACTTAAAAATTATAGTATCCAGCATTTAGGTACAAAGTATTATTAGTTTACCCTATGAGTATTAGTTATGATTCATGCCAGAGAATCCAATTTTTCATTTTTTGCGCTAGGATTGCAAAATAACAAAAAATCGCTGGCGATCTTCATTCCAATATAGTCGGAATAGATTTTTTTTGTGTCCCTAGAAAACAGTCGGGCGATCGAAATTGTATGCAAAAATCATGCCGAGTCGACTGATTCAAGAGAGCTTTAGTGGAAAAAGTAGCTCACAGTCTATATGCAGGGCCAGAGAAATTAAAAAAACACTGTACTATTGGTAAAAGTTGTTTATACGATTTTTCTTTTTTTAATAAGCACATTTTATAAAAAAAAGTTTTGGTTTCACAATATCTTAAAGTCTTATATTTATTATTTTTAACCTTTTCTGTAATATACATATTGTCATAATCTGGAAAGCAGTGTATTTTTAAGAGAAAAAAATGGAAACTTAACGTGTCGAGGATTATGGACGCGCATAAGCGTCCGCTCAAAAGTCTCATTGATGAAGTACAAGTTTATTTACGTCAAACACCATGCAATAAAATGCTAGTTTATATTATTTATGCATTAAATGAACATTATAGAACAATAATATTGCATACATTTAATAAATTTCAAAATTTAAAGTTACATTAATAAAAAAACTTTCCTCCAATTGTGCAACCGTGATTAAAAAAAACTAGCCCCTGGACTCGTTAATATTTTTTTAAACGTATGTATAATGTTTCTTTCTCATGAGTTTTTTTTAATGATCATATTGTAGTCATATCTTTGCGTTTTCATATTTAAAATGTTCCAAAGTTTAAAGGTTCTAGGTCAAATTTGTCGGGCAAACTACGTTTAAAGTTGTGCGAGTTAACTCGTTTCTGGCACTTTATCGGTTTTAATCTTAAGCCATTTTGTTTATTAGCCGAAACCTATGAATATAAGTCGCTTCCATGCCTCTCGTTCAGTGGCTAGTCCTTTTGCATATTTTTCTGTCATGCCAACATCAGAACATAATATAACAACAGAATATACTCTATAAATAGTATTCAATGGACTCGGATTACGGTTGGCTCAAAGAAAATACATACCTCATCAGATGTGAATCAGACATTCTCAATACTCGGCCAAAATTCAAAGTATGACGACTTTATTTTTTTATATTTTTTATGAATACGGCCTATGAACAGATTATAAACAAATATGTACATCTAGCCTCATTGCATTTAAAATAAGTACATGTAACCTTCTCACATACAAAGGTTTCCCAAACCTAATCTAACGTTTTGAGATAAACATGAATAACCTTTAAAGTACAAGGTAGAACCAATGATTGAATATCAAACAATTATACGATAATGTCAAAACTAAATCTTATTTTGAAAATAAACTATTGAAAATGATCGTTGTAAGACTTTTAATTCAACTATTTTTTATACCAGTGGTATCAGTGCTTCTGTTTGTATCATTTTATATCAATAAGTCTATGAACTTTTGTTGTATTATGTTTTGTTGTCTTGTATATTGTACCTTCTCTGTTTAATACTCGTAGTTTTCTGCGTATATAAACTATAAATTCATCATTATTGCAGTAAAGATTGTGATAAATCTATCAACTAATCACAACACGAAGATACATATTACCAATAAGCCATATAGGTTAAACTGTTTTCTTTTTTATAGCGTAAATTTAAAATGACATTCTAGAGCTAGTGATTGAATATCAAACAATTATGCAATAATGTCGAACTTAAGTCTTATTCTGAAAAGACTATTTGATTGGTGTTAAAACTATCTAAAACTTTTGTCGCCTTTGTAGATGAGTAGATAGCACATCCGACTTATGAGCTGAAGATCACAGGCTCGACGCCTGTGTTGATTGAAAAAAAATTCAAATGTTTATTTATTTGTATCGTAGCGAGGACACGAACCCAAAACGGTTGAGCTAATAGTTGACAATTATTACTCGCAAAAAACTGTCAAAAACCGTCATCACATTGTGGAGATTCATATGCTTCATTTTGGAGTAGATATAGTTAAAATAAGATGTTTTTATACCAGTAGTATTAGTGCTTCTGTATGTATCAATTTATAATATGAGTATATGAATTTGTATTGTATTATATTTTGTTATTGTTTGTTCTCTGTTTAATAGTTTTTTGTTTCAAAAATAAAGTGTAAATTCTTCTATATTGTAATACAAATTATGAGAAGTGTATCGAACAATCACAACACGAAGATAAATATTGGCAATAAACTATATAAAATAAACGGGTTTGTTTTTCATAGCGTAAATTTAAAACGACATTTTATGCCCGTTTGCAATGAACATTTGTTGCAACCCTAGATTTTCTACGGCCCCGTATGCAAAGCAAATGTGTAACAGAGGGAAACGCTAAAACGGGGCAATCGCTTTTCCACACTATAAAAGAAGTACGTGCATTGCGAATATTTTACAGCGAGAGGTATTCCAATGATTCTGTGAATTTCATTCGATACTCAGTTCTAAGAAAAATTGGGTGGCTTATTGTGAATCACAGATGAAAGCGACACTTTGAATGTAATACATTTTGTCAAAGGAATTAATGTGAAAGGTATTATTTAATATTCAATGTACACCGTGCTAAAGAAGCAATACACATACTAATTTTTATATATTGTAATTTTCTTCACAAAAACCAGCAAATTGAATGTGAATTAGAAAAGAATTCTTCAGCCGCTGAAATGAAAATGCTGATAATATACTAAGAGTGTTAAATAAAAACGTTAATAATATTTTCACTGAAAGTAATAATATACCTAATGATGATTATTGCATCTTCTAGGAAATGATCAAAGCGTTATAACTTAATTAAATAATCTTAAGCGTTTTATTTTTTCGCTAAATAGGATTTTATTTTGTAAATAAACAACGCTTTGTTTATTAGCAATAAAGAACCATCGGATGAACTACTGATATTTAATACGACAAAATGCGACATATAGCAGTAATCTTTTTGGAGGAAGGCTGCATGCTCGTTGCAATTTTCATTTAGATATTAGGGGAAATATAAGCTTTTACGCCCACACTATACCACAGAATTTATCGCAAGCATCTGTTTTCGGATCTCAGTAAGCGGTTATTTTGAGATTTCGTAAAGTACTATGATTCATTACCATAAGGGAGTATTGTCAATTGCACCTTTTTTAGGCAAACTGAATTCTATTACCCTGGAAACCCGTTGAATACTATCTACATGGTGTACTCAGCGGAAAAACCAAATGCCAGCATGACATGGAAGATGGAAGAAGACTAGCCAGTGACAGGGACTCATGGAGGTAGCACCTGGTTTTCATATGATCCGGTTTAGGGGCGTTCCGTGGTTAAAGAAAGAAGAAAAAAAGAAATATCTAACAAGTTTTAATTAATGTATTATTTGTATAATGTATTCTAGACATGATGAATAATTTCTTCGTCCAACGTTTTTACGTTGGACTGTTTGACAAAATAAAAGAAATGTCAAACGAATTTGAGAAGTTGTGACAAAAATAATAATCTATTGACGCGTTTTGTCCTCTTGGATTTCACCATAACTAAGTAAAAGTGAAAGTTGTTTTTTGGCGTTTAGTAATTTTGTCGATTTTAATTGTATAATCAAACCTGAAAGCTTTATCGCTGTAAATTGGTCAAGAATGACTTCCCGCTTGAAGTTGTTTTCAGTACTTCGCTAGATGGAAAGTCAAACAGTCTTGTATAATTAATTTAGTTTCTTAATCAAACAGCTGTCGAATACGAAACAAATTGTTAAACATATCTATTTTGGCATTTTTACAAACAAAGCGGAAACAAGAAACAAATTAACGCCCGTTTTTCTCTATGTGCTTTTATTTCGCAAAGGGGATTTCCCAAAATCGAAAAAAGCAATTCTTTTGACCTGCGGCTATGTTTGATTTATTGTTCCCAAGACGGGGATTTTCAAGAGCAACCCAATTCTAGGAATGCCTTGAACGCTGTACATAGGTCATATATTCTTCGATTTGCTTTCGAATCATGGAACGGGTTGGACAAATTAAAATGAATACTAAAATACAATGCAAATCATTTAAAATTAAAAATATGCACTTTTACTTTATGCAACTAATCTTTAAATTTACTTTCGATAGATAATTAACAATATTATGGAAAAAAAAATACTTTTTTATATAATACTCGCTCACATATCAGTGATTAAAAGAACGAATATTTAGTTTTCTAAGTTTTTAATTAAATTATAAAATATCTACATAAAAAAGACTATTTAATGGACTTTTATATATTATTCTATTGAAATGGGATTTTATAGAAACCACTGCTTAGGGCTCATTCACAAACTACGTAACACTTTTTTTACCCTTCTCCTCTCCATGTAATGCTACGCAGATATTCAGCTTGACCACCACCTCTCTCATCTGAGAGGTAACGTAAATTCCCACATCAAATAGGAATGAAATCTATGAGATTTCAAATAAATAAATTGTTACATAACAATAAAAATTAACCCATCCTCCCTCTTGTAACGCCATGTAGACATTAGTGGTAGCTTTTACCTCTCTCTCAAGAGCGTTACATGGTTTACGGGCGTCCCTTATCAAAATATTGATTTGTTTTGCAGTCATTACTGGCTATTGCGCATACAATAATGTTTCGAATATTATCAGTATTTTTATAAAATATATTATTATAACAAAAATGTTTACTCTTCCTACGCGCTCATTATAAAAGGTTTAAAATGTACTAATAAGAGAATATTGTATATTATAAGAAAAAAAATTATAATGAAATGTTGACTGTATTTAAACGAATTTTTTTCTTCAATTTTTGTTTCATCCAATTTGTATGAAATTTCATCTTGTTCTAAAAATATCGTTATACTGATTTTTCGATTTCGAAATCCGTAGTAATGGAATTTAATTTCAGTTTATTTAATTGACGAAATAATAATACTATCTATATATATATATATATATTGAAATAATTTGAGATCCGTTTTATCTGTTATAATATTCTTTACTGATTATATACTCGTATATATATTTTTTAGCAGACAAAACGGACATTAAATTGTTTTTTTTAGTTTATTTTGAAAAAATAAAATTGTGCTATTAATTTAATAAAAAAAAAATCAAATAAACTTCATTGTTTCATTATTATTTGCTGATACAAGATGCAGTAGAACCGATAAAACAGTTTTGAAGAGTTAAAAGAAAGTAATGAAGTTTTATACAGAATAATACATTTTTATTTTAAAATTACTCAATTGATGGCAATTAGCAGCAACACACTGTTGGAGACGATTTGTGCGGAATTTTTGCACAGCTCGTTTATCGCGTGCTATGGAGTTAAGTTTGTCAATAATTCGCTCCCTTAACTCTGATAGGGTACGAGGGCAATGTTTAAACACTTCTGGCAGTTTCTTCCGACTGCCTAATCTAGGACTAAATTCAAATTGTGTTTGCTTTAGAAATGGCATTGTTACGCGGAATGTTGAATCATCACGAAAAGTTATGCATCGCGATCGCAGATCAGTTAATTACAAAATACGCGCACACGGCAAAAGTTCGATGTGCTACTGTCTAAGTCGCGTTGATCACCGACAGAACAGAGGAAGACCATGTGTACTTGCCCCCCCCCCTCCACCACCCGAGAATTGACCCCTCTTAACCATTTAATCAGTTCTGTCGCATTCTATATAAACTTTTAAAGTATGTATTTAAAATCTAAAGTGAATTCATTCAAGTCATATTTTATGTAGAGTTTTTGACTTAAATCGTTACTATGAATCGATTCTTATAAAGGTTTTAATGTACAAATACATATTCAATATACTTAAGGGTTCCAAAAAACAAACTTAAATTTGTTTTTGTTTACAGAAAATTATTTGTTCAAAATTAGTTTCATAAAGTTTCTGTCAGGTTCCGATTATGAATTATTACGAGTGGCAGCCCTAATTGTTTTGAACAATACGTCGTTTTGTGGATTAACCTTGACACAGTGAATAAAGTGTGTCACTTCCATATGACAAAATAATTATTTACCATTTTACCATTGAAAGCTTTCTCTTTGAACACTAAGTGTTGGAAAAAAACCATATTGAATATTATACATGAATTTTGATGACAGTTGATTCTAAATATTTGTAGACTGGATAATTACCTAAAATATAAATGCTTTGTTATTAAAATGTTTACATATGATAAAAATATATTGCTATATGCATAGAAAAAGAAACAAAAAAAAATGCACTATATTTGTGGGTCATAAATGAAGCTATGACAACAGTTTTTTTTAATCACATTATGTTTATTGAATTGAGTCAAATATGATTTCTAAATATGTACTAAAACATATTTTTTAAATATCATCGGTATACCGGCAGAAAGCATTATGTCAAAAAGACGGTTTTAAGAAACCTGTCTTTTAAAGTTTGAGTCTCTTACATATACTTGGCGATAATACGTTAGAGCAACTGGGAAAAGCCTTATTGACTTTTTTTTTATTCGGAATTAGAATTAACCTAAAAATACTTAATTTGATCAGCGAAATAATCGTTAGTCGGCTTAATGTGGTTTGCCAGTAATAAAATATTCAATATAGACTTAATAGGTAGTGAAATTTTGATATTACAGAAAAGGTACATGAACTATGACTAAGGTTGTTTTTCTGGATGATAATGCATGCAATAATCTACTAAACTGCATTATCAGGTCAAAACGGTCATATTTCGACATAAAGCTTTTTGTAAGAATAAGTACGGGATATACATTACCATATATGCTTTTAGAAGCATGTAGATTTTCACAATAGGAAGATTACCTACACAGATTTTTACTGGATATGTATAATATTCGAGAAAAACATGATTTAAACCAATTTAGTCTAAGTTTTGTGTTTGAAAGCATAATGAATAAGCCTGTGAATATGTAGTAGCATAAAGGTTGGAAACCGCTGCCTTACAATGAAAAGACGAAGGCGAAAAACGTAGTTAACATTTTTCCAATACATTTTACGATACGATGAATAAATGAGTATTTCCGTAAATACTTAACTTATAGAATATTTACATAAAAAAATACCATAGTGTTTTCAAAATATCAATTTGCAATAAGTTGTTAATTATACCCAAACATTTCAGTTTATATTAAACAATTGAGCGTAATGACAGTTTTCAATTTAAAAGCAATTTCTTTCTCTTTTACATGTGGCGAATGTTGTCAACCCCTAGCCATAGTTGGCACTCCAAATGTGACGGAGGTTCAGGGTTTTCCCAGGAGTCTGGTCACGAATAATGCTTACCAACATTCATCAATGTCCAGAGGGTTTAAACATTCTTTATACACAAGTAATTTATCTCGTATTTTTGTACATTTATTGATACAACCGAATTCAATTTATTGTCGGGATTTTTTGCATTTTTAATCAAAAATAAATAAAAAAAATGCCCATTTCTTGATATAAAACGAAACTGTGCGCTTGCCTACTTCATGAAATATTACTATTAAAAATCAAATAAGACAAACAATGTTAATACTATAATAAGACACACACAACTGTTTTTTTTTAACCGAGTTGTTGTACCAATTTACTTTAAAAACATTTTCAGTACTGAAAGTTCGCTGTAGCAAACTTTGTTGAACCTTGAATACTCTGGAGTTCTATTGTATTAAATAAAGTAATCACCTTCGTAGTCCACTCACCTAGAGCATCAAACATAGAAGTCAAGAATTACGGGAATATATACCGTAACTGACAAAAATTGTACAAGTTTTTTCACAAGATATAGGTATAAATTAGTTGAACTAATAACTGAGGATTATTTCTCATAAAAAAATCTCTCAAAATAATTTTAAAATTATGTAGATCCAAATTCTCTATTTTGGGGGATATGATGAAAAAAGAAAAAAAAACTTACTATCCAAAAGTTGTTCTTCCACATTATACAAGTATTTATCAATGTGTTTGATCATGTTTACTTCTCACACATATATAATTAAATACTGAAGTTTTGTTTGGTTTAAAAAAAAAAATCTGTTGCGTTGATATTTTCGTTACGCTGAAATTCTCAATGTTGTAGTCACTTGCCTGACACCGTAGAAATGATAATATATTTTGTTGTCTTGTGTAATTTAACGCATTTACTGTACGTACTTGCACAAGGCGGTAATAATATTATAGTACTGAAGAAATACAAAAAAAATCATGTAAGTCGCACAGACGATTTTTATACTTGACATTTCAAAAAACGATTTTTTTATTTATTCCTCACTATAATTATTTTGAGTCACCCTCATAGGTGAGCGGATAGTGCATCCAACTCACGAGTCGAGAATCTAGGATTCGAATCTCGTAATTGGAAAATATTTGAGAAGTTTTTCTTGTGCTTTTGAAACCAGGGCATGGACCAAATTGGTTGAGCTAATAAATGACAATTTAATCAGTCAAAAGAATTTTCATATTATAAAGATCCGTATGCATCGTTTCGACGTGGATATGGTTAAAAAAAGATTGTGACTATATGAGTCGCTTCACAAGACAGCTTTTGAAGAACCCACCACTGATTCGCCAATACTCGCAACCGTGATAATATACAGCCACCTGTCTTATCCTTCACGGATGAAATAGTTTACATTTTTTTGTTAACTTCATATATGATTTTGAGCTATAAAGCATTACTGAACGGTATTAACATGCATCGTTATGTAGAAGAATATAATTAGAAATAAAACTATATATGACTAGCAGGTTGTCTCGATATTCAATCCTGGACCAAGAGGTATCCTGTACAGTGGATAGTGCTGACAACTCAATCGACTCGGCTATTAACGGGAGTTTGAGTAAAATGACTTCTAATGAAATACCCGGTGAATAAATTCTGGTGAATAGCTTTGTAAGAGAATTCTCGCGAAAAAAACTAATAGAAAACGTGCTTAGCCATCTAGTGGTCATATGCACATTTGTAGTTTGGGCTATCCACTGTTTTACTTGGGTTTGCATTTGTCATAGCCAGTCGGAAATTGACTGGACTAATGATTGGGAACGAATCTTCCCACCTCGTACCTCCATTAGGCATCTATAAAGAAAGTGACCTTGTATGTTCGATTGCTGAACAGCCTTTCTTGATATTAGATAGGTGAATTAATTTTTATATCATTATTTATCGAAAATATTATACAAAGTGTTTTCAATTACTCCATAAACAAAAATAAAACAATAATTTTTGTTAAATACTTTTATCACTATTTTTTGAAAATGTTCATATGATTTTGATATGATATTTTCTATTAATTATTTTTAAATTACTATCTTGAACTAATTAAAAAGGAGTACGCTAGTGTTGTAAAATAAATAAATTCAAAATTGATTTCAATCTGTTTTTTATTAATTATTTAAGCAAAAACCCCATACTGTGGCCGTATCGTAATTGCTTTCCTTTTAAAGGCCTTATTCATTAAAATTGTTGGCATTTTGTAAAGCTTTGGTTGTATAAATTAACATTGGCCGTCCAACCTCGCAATTAATTACAATCCTCTATTTTCCATAATATATATAACGCAAAAATCTCTCAAAAATATTTTTCTTTATCATGCTTCCATGCTTTAAAGTCCTAACAATTTCTGGTAATTGTAAAAATACCAATAATTACTATTTTAAAACAGTTTTTCTACCAGGTAAAGCCAACTGTATTGTCAATATAATCAATCATAATGTATGAAGATGATATTTTCTTATCATATCGTTAGAAAAAATAGAAAGATATTTAATCGTTTGTCTCGGTGGCTCAGTAAAGATATTTTTTG
>JAPMAE010009443.1:420-10630 GCA_036584705.1 Rhyacophila sp. 25_7 | reverse complement strand
ACTTAAGAGAACAAGTTGAAACTTGTCATACAAACTAATGACATGTGCACCCAGGTGAAAAACATATTTTTTTTCTGATTGGAATACCATCTCTGTATCAGGCTTAGAACTTTTCACCTCACCCTAGTATTAATAGTAATATTATTATATACGTTTATTCAAGTTTAATTATTTATTTTTTAATTCAAAGTTATTGTATTTTAATGACAGTTATTTTAAGTAATAACAAAAATATATTTAGTCGAAACATTGTACTTAGTTATTTAATGGTTAACCTGATTTTGAAACAAAAAACGCTTTTTTATTATTATTGTTCTCAGGTTCATTCCTTGTGATTATTATTTAGCCTTGATATAATTTTTACTATTAAATTACGGCAGATTATTTTTTTTTCAAAAAAAATATAATAATAAACATTAATTAATTTTATTTTAATTCCGGAAAAGAGAGAAATATTTATCTCACTCGCTTATCTTATCCCATTTACGGCCGGAGATGCTTTTTATTCGGAGTATTTATTCGCTTGCAAAGCCTCCCTTAACCAGGTTCTGTTACTAGTATTTCTCCTAAGCCTTAATTTTATGTTCCTGCCACGGCATTAAAGAAGGTAGTCGCTAGGTGGGCAAGGTTTATGGGTGGGCATACTTTAAAAATAGCACCGTTATCATTGTTCCTACGCAAAAAGGGCGTCTCTGGGCCAACTCAGATATACATGTAGGCAAGAGAAACCAAGCGATCAGCCCTGCGGTCGACCAAATGGTCGATCGATTTTGATGAAATTATTTAAAATGATTATAGTCAACAAATAGTTTTTTTTAAATTACTTTCATTATCAATAAATCATAATTGATTATAATGAAACAAAACCAATACGTTTGAGTATGTAGAAATTAATATTATTTTACATATGCCTCTTCAAGTACTTAGTAAGTTATATTTATATAATCATGGATCCAGGTAATTTTTTTTTATTGATAAATAAATATTTTTTTCTGGAATTTTATATGTTATGAATACGATTATTAATGCTTTGTGTAAACATTTATTTATACTTTATTTTATATGAAATTTCAGTTGTTTACCATTAAAAATCGACATAAATACATTTTATTTATATAATACTACTTAAAAAATAGTTAATGATAAATTATAATTAATAATTACTTTCAATAATAATAGAGAAATAATCAAGACATATAAAAAACAATAAATTTTCAGGATAACCAAAATACTTTTTATAAAACATACAATTCGTTGATTTTTTGGTAATACTTTCATTTCTCAGCTAATATTAAATGTGATAACTGACTGAGGGGTTTATTTTCAAAGTGAACTTATTCTACTTCAACAAATTTTTGGAATATGCATAAGGAACTGTTTACAGTGACAATATTACATATTTTTTTGTTATTTCAATTTGTAGTGTAAAATATAATTTGTAATTTGTAAAATCATTTCCGCTCTAAAACAAAACATATGGATCTTCACAATGTGTCAGTTGTTTTGACAGTTTTTTTACCAGTAATAATTGTCAAATATAAGCTCAACTGTTTCGGGTTCGTGTACTGGCTACAATACAATTGAATAAACATTTGAATAATTTTGCAACCAACCCGGGCCTTGAACCCGCTTGATAGGGGTACACGTCACCAACTAGCCAAACGAAGATATACAATTTCCAATGCATAAAATGAAAAAATATATAATATTAACACCGTAAACGGTTGTTTGCCATTTGTCAAAAAATTGTTAAAGTAGAATAAGTTTACTTTGAAAATACACCCCTTAACTGCAACTTATCATAATAAACTAACTTTTCATTTTTTTAAACTTTGAATTGTGGTATTTTGTTAAATTATATGTCTAATTTGGAGACTCTATTGCTATTTTTTCTCATATAAATTAACGCTTGAAACATAAAAAAGAAAAAAATAGTGTTAGTATTTTAGAATGTTGTTCATAATCAACAGTATTGTTTTCTTAGTTATTTAATTTTGTTATAACTATTGTATATCTCTCGTATGCGCATATTATTGTGGGAATTCAAAGAAACTTCAGCAGTTGTATAATACGTGGTCTCTTGAGTCTATAGTATTGCGATAATCCACCATGGCGTTGTTAACTTTCTCTTCTTCATATTTCGAACTGACACTCGTAAGCTTTTCGGGTACATAAATTAGGCATGAGATTTGTAATGCCTAATATACCAATATTTATGTAGTGTGTGGTATAAAATTATTTCACCAGAATACATTAATAATAACCTTTACATTAAAAACTTAACTCACATAAATACAAGTAGGTTCATTGTTACGTTATTTAGTATAATTTAAATAAATAATATTTAGAAATCTCCTTTTTTCTTTTCTAAATATAAACAATAAACGTGACGTTTTTTTTTCACAAAAAATCAATAAAGCTGTAATAGTATGATACGTTCAATACAATAAACTTGAATAACACATCGAGTTTTGGAACAAATCAATAGGTTTTGTTTTATAAAAATTAAATAAATAAAAAAGAACTCTCCGGTTCAGTAAAACTTGAAAGCTTCTGTATGTTCATATATCTTATCTCTCCAATAAGATTTATAACAAGGTGCTCTCGTATCGATTTACCTGAATCTGAACGTAGATGGCTCTTACAATGTCCTATTGTGTGTTGTCATCTAAAAAACTTTTAATTTAATTCATGTTTTATATTTAACATGGAATTAAATCAATAAAATGTGTTTATAACCGCCACGGAAATACACTCATATCATCATCATATATCAATTCAATTATACTATAAAAGAGAATCAATTTTTATCTAGCTTATTATGTAAATGGTTAACCTAACAGAAGTTGTAGTGTAATACAAATTTCTTTTTACTTAAAGACTATTTATATATTTTTATATACTATTTATTCTTGAAGATAAGTATTTGTTGAAACTTGTCAAAAAATTATACGAAATGAACTTCATATATAACATATCGTTAAAATAAAGAATTTAATTTAAAAATACTTTATTTTATTATTGTAAAATATATATATACGTACAACACTTACAAAGTAATGAAGAATATTATCCGACGCGAGGCTTATAAAGTATCAAATTTCATAAAAGACGCCATGAGCAATGAATTGTATATTTTTCGTAGTATTTTGCAAAGGGCATCAAAATTAACATTGCTTTCAACATAAAAATATGTTAAGATATTTTATTTGACATGTTATTAAATTTATAGTTATTTTACGTAATAAATACATAATCCATTCGTTTAATATTTAATATTTATGTCAATTCAATTTAATTTTAAAACCCCCGTCACATGTTAACTTGGCTAAATAATTTTCCCAAAACACAATATTTAAAAATCCAATCGACTATTTATTCGTCTGCTGACTACAGCATTGATAAATATTAGCCATAATAGAGACATTCATTTTTTTCACTACCCCGTTCGTATTATTGTTGACTACTGTAAATAGATGACTTGTATGTGATACGTGATTTTCATCACTGTTATACTTGTACATATATTGTGTCTACTGGAAATATTATTTTTGATTTTATAAAAACAGCCTCATAACAACGTCTACAAATATACTTTTTTGCTACAAATTTATTATTCCACATAAAATGACATATTTTATACTTCATAACTCTGCGTATAAAACTCATACAAATGTAGAACAGTATAAGCTATTTTGGTCCGGGTGGGTATGGAAAAAGAAACCTTTTTTTTTGGGAGGGTCAATCATTTAAGCCCGCATTCAATAAACTTCAATACACATTTACAAAAATGTGTGTGTAATTATTTGTAAATTAACAAAAACCATAGGTTAATTTTATAGCTAATCAATCTTTTAATTACTGAGTCGTATTTGCTTTTTTATAAATTATTTAAATATCTGTTTTCAACATAGAAACATTATAAACTTTCTAATGCACTGATATTTAAATTCATTTAAATGGTCACTTTTAAAAACCTATATATATATAGCTTCAAATTTTCTACGCATTTCTTAAACGAATGTTATCTATTATGCTTTAAGGAAGATATTCACCTATTTTCAGAAAGTATCATTAGCTGAATTTTGGATTAGTTAATCAAAATATAAACAACTATTTTTTTATTAATATATTATCTTAAACAATTCCATATAAATAAAAATGTGATATTTTTGCTTTCAAATTGATTAAGGTTTGACAAAACGCTATTTTTTTAAAATTGTTTAACATTATGTGATTAAAATTTTATTGATACAATAATTGCGCTTTAAAATATTTGACAAGTTCTTACAAAAGTACTACAATTTTTCTATATGAGTATGAATATTGTGGTCTTTTAAAGAAAATATTATTTTACATTCATTTTTGTTAAGAATAAGCTATTTCATATCATAATTTCAAATTATAAAATTATTTTTTTATGTATCAACATTTTTGCCTATTTTTTTCTGTGAAAGTTAATCCTTTTTACCTAAGCACGGTCAATATCGTTAGCTAAGTATAAATTACTAGTAAATACTTCTGCTTTGTAACAGTTTACAAGTGCACAGATTTAAATTTTATAGAAAGTTAAAAAAAACTCTTAATGTATATAAAGAACATAACAATAGATTTCTAAAATCTTCTTGCTATCAACTATAGTCCATAAGTAACAATTTCTTAAGTCCTTTCAAAGAAAAAGTATTCAACAAAAAGATTAATGGATCGTGATAGACGTAATCAGTTGAACTTAAATTGGAGAGGTTTAATGGAATCGAAGTGTTTTCTACTTTTTCGTTGGAATATTATTGAAAATCTGGATTACCCTTTTTAAATGAATTGATTATTTTTGCCCTTATTTGATTTTAGCTCTTCTCTAATGAAAGTGAAAAAGGTATTTTTCTCAGCAGGATGTTTATAAGGCTCTTGGGTGATTTTATACACCTGCGATAGAATACGGGAGATATTTTTTAATAGTCACATTTTCTCAAAGTATCTTTACTGACTGTTATAGAAGTAATCTATACGTCGAATTATTTTGGATGTCCTGATGAAGTAGTTAAAATGTCAGTACTTTCAAATTCAAATTTTAATTTGAAATTCTGTATTCAAATGATGTAAGGAAAAAAATTTTGTTTTAAGAAATACAAAATGTAAAATAATACATCCAAAACATATATAAATTTGAATTTATAGCAAATAAGGTAAAATATTTTATGATAATTCAATATTATTTTGAGATATATGAAGACTAAATGTAAATGTAACTCTTTCACATATATGTAATTTTTAATAATTTAATTTATAAATACTCAATCTTTCAATAAGTATTACTGTTTATTTAAAATCCTTTGTTAATAGATGTCTTCAAAATATTGTCTATGGGCTACGACTAGCTTGAAAAGACCATCATTTTGAATGAAGAAAGCTTAATAAGCTAAATATTGTTTTGATTTTAGTAAAAAATATGATGGCAGACTTTATGGACCAGAGTGGTTATTGGATCTAAAAGTTTGTAAACGCTAGAAGTTTAATATTTACATTGTTACATTGTGTATTTATTTTCTTGTAAATAAAAAAGTATACCCATCAATTTTTAACAATATCTCCTCTGAAACAGAGCGGATGGATCTTCACAGTGTGAAGATTTTTTTAGAGTTTTTTTACTAGTAATAATTGGCAGTTATTAGCTGAACCAATTTGATTCATATCTTGGTTTCAAACACACATGAAAAACTTGTATAATTTTTACCAGCTATGGGATTTGAGCCCTAGACACTCGATTTGTGAGTCAAATGCGCTATCCACTCACCTACGAGGGCAACAAAATTATATATACTCGTATATATATAATATTTACACACTATGAGTGTTGTTTTATATGAGTAAATAAAAATGTTTCACACTGGACACACAAAGGTTTTAAAAAATCATATGATAAGTAAAAATAAATTATTTCAGAAAATATTAGGGGTAGGTAATAAACGAACGGATTATATAAACTGTCATTACTACAAAATGAACTGAAGACCAATGGTCGTTGTCGATTTAACAGTATAATGTACAGTATTCTTAATTAACTATTTCAAAGTTTTGGATGTTGATTTTGCAGTAAAATAGTTAAATGGGTAATCTACAGCATTACTATATGCTTTTGTCAACTATCTATTTAACAAAGTTTGGATCTCTCTCAAAATTACTCTTGCATATAGTTGGCACTCAGGTGGTTAGTTTATTATACTTACTTGTTTTTGTCCTTGTTTATTTGGCATTTTTTTTCTGAATAACCGGCTTAAAATGACAAACTGTCTAAGATGTTGGACTATACCTTTAAGCCCGAACATATGAACGCTAGGTTATAAGAAAATTAGTACTTTAAGGGCTAAGATATTGTTAATGTCTTGAAATAACATTATACGGGAGAGTATTAATTGAACTTTTTTTTCTTAATTTGCTTAAACTATATCTGCTCCGAAGCAAAACATATGAATCTTCAAAATGTGAAGATTTTTTTGAGAGTTTTTTTACGAATAATAACTGTCAACCATCTAACTCAACCATGCAAGTCCTGGTTTTCAAATGCATATAAAATAACATGTGCAATTTTTGCCAGCTACAGGATTTGAACCCTATAGCCTCGGCTTGTCAGTCGAATGCGCTATCCACTCACCTACTTAGGATAACGTATCTTGGCTATGATACGAATGAATAATCTTGTGAAACCCTTTTGTGACCCACGCTTGGTAGGCGTATGCGCTATCACTAACTTAATGAGGGCAATAAGATAACATAATTAATTTCAGTTAAAAAAAATAATTTTTATTTTTTCAAGAATTTTCTTTTGACAAAATTAAGAATGAATATTTTTTATACGGGTATTTGTTAATTCTTAGTAAAAAACGTTAAATTGTTGAAGCCATCTTATTGTTAATATTATAAATAAATAACATTCCATAAATGAACACGAAAAGTTATTTAAGATCAATAATAATAATCATATATTTAACTTCAATTGATTTAAGTTTCAGTTTGAATGAAAAAATAATTATTTTTATGGATATTTTTTATTATGACATATAATTTTAATCGTTAACGCTCCTAGAGAAAGTCAAGACTATGAGTTTCAATGACTTTCTATACATTCTTGAATCTTATCGACTTGTATTTTTCATTTCACTTCAACATTTTTCTTCCTATAGAAAAACTTTATCCTTTGAAATATGAAGTGCTTCAGCTTGTACAAAAGCCATATTACTTTATTTTTCGATACAATACTCCCGTATAATATTAATATCTCGTTTTCTTCTATTGACTTTTAATCAATCGATGCTGTAAAATAAATTTTGATAACAATATTTTTCACTTACAATGAAACTTTAATGCATCTTTCTTCACTCATATATATCATTCAAACTTAATGATATGAACATTTAAAAAATTTCCTACTAGTCTATGTTTTCCGACAGAAATTATAATACAGATAGATTAACGTGGTAAAATACATACGATTTCAAATGCGGCATAATGTCATTGATATGACAAACTGAAGCAATCGAATAGATAATATAATAATATGGCATTACGATCCTTTCAAATTTAGCTTTTTTTGTATAAAACTCTTCTTCTCCAATCGTTAATACTCGATAACGATTTTTTTATCTTTTAGGATATTATCTTTTATCAACTCTTTCTGTGTACACGCCATTTATAGTATAGTTACATATATTATAACGACATTTTTAAGACACTAATTAAGTTAGGATTAAATCATTCAATCACCTTGGTAGATTAAAAAGTAGCATATAGAAATAATAAACGCCACCCCGATAACGCCGCGACGACAAAGCTGCGTCGACATTGCCGCGCGAATCAAAATTATACAATTAAATGAAAGACTGCGAGCATTAATGCCTTTATATGGTAATATCATATAATATGGATAAATTAGAGTATTTAAGAATGTTGGCACATACTTTAGAAATTTAAACTGTCATTTATTTGAATCTTAAAAGTGTCATTTTATTTATTTTGTGTATTTTTTAAATTTTCTTTATTTATTTGCTTGTTTTCATACACTTATTAATTTAACATTTTTTTAATTTTTTCCTTTATAAATATACTTGAAACTAAAAATATTCTCTTTGCTCATTCTCTTTCATTCATGTTCTTATTTTTTATTTGTATGCTTTTATTTTTTTTTTCATTTTAATACTATTGTATAATACTAATAAACTAATTACTAATAAAATAAACTTTTTACTTATTTTTATTTTTATTTCTCGGCTTTGTCAGCGCGACTTTATTAACGTGGTTTTATCAGGTCATTCTAATAAACAAATTGTGATCAAATAACCAAAAAAAAAAGATGTTTTTTTGTATTCATTCGAAGTCAAGACGTGGAGCAAATTTACATTATGAATATTCATATGCTCCGTTTTAGAGTAGATATGAATAAAAAGAATATTCGAGTTATTAAATATTAGTACATGTGCAAATTTTTTTTTTTTATTATTATTATTATGAATTCCATCCATTAACATAAAAAAAGTAGAAAAAGTGTTTGAGCTATACGGCGTATGTGAAAAAAATGACGCATAGTATGTAGATGATTGGCCACTCCTGTTTTAGTGTATATACTCTTCCTAAACATTTTTTTAAATACTTTCCTTATTTTTTCCATGCTCAAAGTTTCTCATCACAGCTTTTTTATTTGTAAAATAAATTAAGAACTATTTTGAAAATACATTTGATTATACAAAATGTTTTAAAATATAATATTGATCAATAAATATAGATTACATATTTACGTTTTATTTAAACAGCAACATTTATATATTTATAAATATTTTTAAATTGCGAAATATTTTTGTAGGTAATAAAATAAAGATTAATCGCTTTAAGGGTATCTCAAGATTTTAATTTATTATTCCTGTCAGTCACAAGATTTCAATCCATACAAATTTACAGAGGATCGAAAATTACTTACCTAATTTTTCTGCTTACTTAGGTTTGCCGTAAATTTTCGAGATAAATCACCCATAATACTGAAATATTTTTTTGTCCGAGAAAATACAAGGCATTATCTCATATTTTATGGGATTATGAAAAAGGCAAACGTTATGCCATAAACATATTCCTGAATATATAACACCATCAAGATAAATTATACAAATATGAAATTTTAATAAACCTTTTGTCATAATAATGTTTATGTATTGAGTTTTCTTGAAAATCCGAAACAAATTATGCTTAATTTACAGAACAGATTACATATTAAATTTATATTTTTAGCTTTATTTTGGGCAGTATTTATTAATTTTCACTGATCAAATAAATCACAGAAAGCTTTTAGCTATTTAATACATCATTCCACATATGAACCTTGAAATATAAATAAAACGCTGTCTACAAATTCAAACAATTACACCAAATTTATATTAGTCTTTTAGAATACAGCAGTTTTAAATCGCAACAAAGCAACATGTAAATTAAGTATTTATTATTATAAGACTTATTTGTTACGTACATACTTCATGCTAAGTTTTTTTTTAAATTACTTATACGCTCCGAGATGAAACATATGAAATCTTCATAGCGTGAAGGTTTTTTTAACATTTTTTAAGAGTAATAATTGTTAATTATTAGCTAAACTGTTTCGGGTTTATGTCCTAACTACAATACAAATATTTAAACATTTGAAATATTTTGCAACCAGCATGAGCTTTCAACTCGTAAACCCAGCTTCCTAAGCGTACGCGCTATCCATAATTCTAACGAGGGTGACATGATAATCGTATTTATAAATTATATTTAAGAGACTTATAGTTATGATAAAGTCTAAAATACGTCTGCAATATTTAACGAAATTAATAAAACCATGTATTTTATTTTTCGTATCTAAAGAGATAATCTTATTTTAATGATGTTTAGATAGACATTTTATACTTTTCTGGTAACTACATGTTTTAACTAGCATTTATTGTCAAATTTAAATATAATTAGTTTTTTAGAATTATTCATTGTTATAAGTGATAATATTATTGAGAACAGATTTGGGAATTATTTTTAAATGTGATGTGAGACTCGTATGACACAATTAACTTATGAGTTTTAATAATAATATGTATAATACTTTAGATTATGATTCGTTAACTCATAATATATTGACAGGTTTAATATTAAAATTGTTTACACTTACAGTAAAATGTCGTGTACTTTGTTCAATACCACT
>JAPMAE010009434.1:0-10633 GCA_036584705.1 Rhyacophila sp. 25_7 | reverse complement strand
TTGTGTTTGTGTTGTACATGTATACTTAATATTATTGACATTTTTATTTGTTGGCACACAGTATATTTTCACTGAAAGTAAATAATGAAAAAGAACTTGTAAGAATTCTTACGATCGCTAAATATTTAAATCTATATTTTTAAAATGTTTATCGTAATAATCAATATCACATTAACGTTTTTTGATCGGTAACCACAATTTAAGTACGTACAATAAAAAAGTGCTTAATAAACATTTAGATTTATGTACAATTTTAAAGAAATTAAATATATTATTTATTTAAAAAATTACTACATAAATTGAATTCAGATATTTAATTAGTATTTTATATACACGTAATTTTATTAGTGTGAACTTTATTTAAAATGAACAGTTTCAAAATACAAGATAAATTTCTAATATACAAATAGAAATTCCTTCCATTAAAATAATATTGAACTAGAAAAAATAAAATAAAATACATCACAAACTCTCAATTTCTACTGTTTTCAGAAGTATACAGTATTTCATGTTCAATTATCTCGAAAAAATATAACCAACTTAAGAAATTTCGCAATGAGCTCACAGATAATTATTTTTTATTTATACTTTTTGAACGAGTAAATGGAACATTCTTCAAAATATTATATTTATAAAATTAGCCTGAAGTACTTGTAGTCAGTAAATATCTGTTTCCTACAGATAAGTTCACGTTGTGATGAATTTAATAATTTCTCTGAAAACCCCATTCAAAGAAAAAACTCTTTTAGCTCTGCACGTAAAAAACGGTATACAACAAAAGCACTCGGTTTTTCTTCAGATAGTGTCTCTGTATTTTTCGTTACGTATCACCGACTTCCGCCCATGCGGCGCTTGATTGTCGCCCAGATTGCCAATGGCGTTCGTATATTATAACATTGCAAATAGAATGACATTGTTCTTTCTCATATCGGTAAGTTTTGCATAATATGAATAATATATATACGTAAAATATGTCCAAATCAAATGACAATATGTACTCTAAGAAAACGAAGTATAAAGGAAACGTCAGTAAATTTTATCATTTTAGCAATCATTAACTAGACACAGCACAGTACAGAAAAACCTTGATATAATGGACTAATGCAGGTGAGAAGGTGTCTGTTAAAACCGAAAATCCATTATATAAAGATTATTTTCCGAATGCGTTTTATTAAAAAAATAATACATAGCCAGTGAAGTTTCTATAAATGGATTTAAAATATAATGTAATTTTAAGCAATGACGAGATAGTTATGAAAACTTAAATTCACAGAAAAAAATCTACTATCAAATAGATATAAACAAACGAACATTTTTTTAACCAAATATACACAAATAAAGTGTTGGGTACATATTATGTTAATTTTAAAAACACTAACAAACCCCTGTCTATTCGTATTCGGGTGATATATATAAACTTACCCATTGTGGAGTGATGGGTATGTTCGATGTCAACGTATTTGCTTTTAGTAATCCTGGTTTGAAAAAATTATCATGTTTGATTGCACTTTTAGTCTGCTATTTTTCCATTGATCAACTCTCTAATATTACGAAAATGCGTGTAATAGTAAAATTTTGTCATGTAATGAATAGTCAATAAATGTTATTAGATTGTCGAAATATGATCATATCACTGATAACTTTGTTTTTCGTCTTGTTATTTCTTTTTCCTCATAATCTTCACTTCCATCCTTATTTTCCATAACTTCATCCGCTATTTTACTTTTGTGGCATACCATGCGCATTGTTTACAAGCGGTCGCATTTGGATTAAATACGTATAACATAAAAGGATGTTTTTAACAATTTTCATATTTGACCGGATATATTGTCCGTTATATATGAAGTCTATTATATTGGGATACAATGTATTAAGGTTCTTCTGTATCATTAATATGCGTTCTTAAATTTGACTCTTCACAAATTTAGAAACAGTCTTTTAATTGAAAAATTTACCGGGTATTCAAAAACTTTGTTTATTTATTAATCTCAGATTTCTTATGAGAACGTATATTATGAAAACACATAATTATAATGTATTGTAATTTAATGGAGTAGGTGATGTTTAAAGACGGACTATTATTTCAGACTTACCGTAAAGATTAATTTCTTATTTGATAGTTAGCTTTCGAGTATTTTGATACAAAAAATAACAATATGTCTCTTGTACCAAACACAAATTAAAGTTTAATGTCATAAAAGTACTGAGAAAGATTTTCGTGATTTCTACTGTGTATAACAAAAAATAATGAAAACTTATTAAAAATCATTTGACCCTTGATTCATTTAGAGTTGCTAAGTATGTATTTGTACCTTTTACGTGTTTTTGTTATTATTTATTATATTAAAAATCGTTAACTGAGTACAACATTCATGGATATTTGTAGAATATAAAAAGGTTTATCACAACATATATTAATAATTAAAGAAAATAGTATCGAGTAAGAATCAGATTAATTATTATTAACAATTGATTATTTTATACTGTATAACTAATTTGTAATATTTTCAAAGATTGCTCAGTTACCTACGGTGCATCAGGTAAAGTGCATTTTGTCAACCTTGTGATTGCAAATTTTAATTCCATCACTGTCAAAAACAACACACGACATCATTTATATTTGAAATAAGAACATGAATACATTTTTTAAGCTAATAGCTGTCTATATCTACTAGTAAAAATGTATCAAGACAATCTCCTAAAATATTATGAAAGCCCATATACTCAGTTTTGGAGCATACATAGTGAATGAAAAAAAAATATTATTACTTTTTATATTTTTACTTTCCCTATTTTTTAAAACATAATATTTGTTTAACAGTTTTTAAGCCTTATGTTACAATAATTATAACTCGGTACAACTGGCGTCAGTAAAAAACTCTTTTAAAAAATAAATCAATTTGACTTGATTTTAGGCCATTCATATTTTTAAATATTATTGTTATGTCGATTGCTTAGTTTTTTCTTAATCTACTATTTCTATATTTGATTTTTTTATGTAAATTGTCTCGAACGTATTATTTTCTATACACAAAATACACCCATGAATACACATCAAAGTATATTCTTTAAAACATAATAAATTAATTAATCTTATAGTATTAACTCATTATTTATTTATCTTTTAAAACTTGTGTATATATGTCAAGTTATTTTGATGATGTCATTAACGAGATAACTCTTTAGAGAATGTATAAAGACAGAAAATCCACTAAGCCTATCTGTTACAAACCGCCCAAAATTTAATTATCCTTACGACATATATTCAGACAACTTAATAATAAACAGATGTTAATCTCTCATCCAGGTAAGAACACCACTGCTTTCATCACACACGCTATTTGTCTGTCTTTACACCCTCTTTACCACCCTTTGCTTTTGCTATATAATCACCACTACAGCTACATGGCCATCTTTAATCTGTTCCTGTCTCTCGCTTCGTGTCATCGTCATATTTAGCCATAAATTTGAAGAAAACATGTCATACTGAAACAACATGAATATATTTCATAAAACCACTTACAATTTTCTGTAACAACATTAATGTTCTACCCTTGCCAAGTTCAAGTTAGTGGTCGATGGCGTTGTATGATGATATTTTAGCAGATTGTTATTTAAATCGTATACATAAACCAGCTAATATATTTATAAAAAATAATATCTATGTCGTGGTGTATTTTTATTTTCAATACGAGAGTCATTCTTGTTAGCTAAGCGGATAGTGCGTCTACCTACTAAGTGGGGGTCGCAGGTTCAAAGCCCGTAGCTTGTTGCAATTTTTTTACATGTTTATTCATCTGTATTGTAGCCAGGACATGAACCCGAAATTTTTGATTTAATAAATAACCATGCTTTGTACGGTTAGGTAAAAATTATTCGAAAACAATTGGTCGAAGGAATTGCTCGAAAATTTATTCTTCAAATTAAATACTCGTCGAATGGAAATGGAATATTCTCGAATAACAATTACTCGAAATAATATTATAGAATAAGTTATTTAAAGAAAAAATATTAAATTTATATTAAGACAAATTAATTAAATGTATTAGAAAAGTTGGTTACGTTACAAAAGATGTTTTAATTTATTTACAAATACATATACATACACTTAATTACCCATGTTAGAAGCAAGACTACAAATATATCCTGTAATATTTACGTTCTAAACATTTTTTTAGTACATTTAATTATCTTCTATTTACTTAAATATTCTATAAGTAACTTATTTCATTATTCCAAGCAATGTTCTTTTCGATAAATTTTTATGCAAGGAACAATTTTTCTTGAAATTGTTTTCGAGCATTTTTCCATAACCTCTACTTTATATCTAAATTTAAATTTAGGTCACATCCTTGTAGCTCGAATACACCATTATAAATATATTATAGCCTCTGTAATAAAAATCGATTAATCATCCTGTATAAAAGTATATATGTACCTATCAAAGTGGACATGGTGATTTACTCTTTTTCAAACATTTTAGTTTTCCGTGCGCATTCAAAAATCCGTAATAAACTCGTTTAATATTATGATTTATTGGAATCGTCCGGTTTGTGGCTTGTAACTAACACTCTGAGACGGGCGTAAGAAATGAATGCAATCCATCACCTGAGGGGTTACGGAAGATTTCCTGACATGTCACTTGGACTCGCATATATGCGGGTTACCAGCTCAGTAAATTATTTCGGTCAGGTTTGAATTTAGTTACTTCGTATAAATTGGAATCCGCACCACATACAAAATTACTTATTTAAGAAACTTTCGAATAGTTTATTAGTATCATTAGCGTTGATTAAACCCATTTTAAGTACACAAAAAATGTATAAAATAATTAAGTGAGGTTAATCTATTTGATTAAACATAATATAAAAAATACTAATACTAATATAGCCTATGCCGATTTTTTTTCTTAGATTGTATTGTAATAAACCGCATAAAACAATTAAAAAATAAATGAAAATGTTAAATTAGTTGCGAAAATTAAAAAAAAATCCTCGAAAAACTTATAAAAAACGTATGCAAACTCAAATTGCTTCCAAAATTTTTCGTAAAAAAAACATACTAATTATAAATAAGTTCTTGAAATAACATCTTTCAAAATAGCAATTCACCACTTTCCTTAACTATCTCTCTCATTAATTATCTATTTTTTATAAGAACCGTCATTTAAGTCGATGTTTTATAAGTTAATTATCAAATCAATTCTAGTAAGATCCCGTCAAAATATTCTCTCGTATTATTCGTCTTCACTTTTCACAATTTTGTCCAATTAATGATATCCGAATAATTTACGTTGTGATCTGTTTGAGGTATTTTACTTTAAGTATTTTTACGTTACGGTGATTTACTTACCGTTGAAGATTTTTAATATAAGTGGCACACTCTATAGAGATAATAGAAAAATTCTTACACGTTGTAATCATCATTTTGTCTCCAATGATTCTAACGTTTTATTATGACTGTCAAAAAACATATAAGTTTGCACACACCAATAATAAATGTGTCAAATATTTTATTTTCATCATACTCGAGTATTTAAATGAAATTTTTGAAGAAATATCTATCTAAAATTCACGTAACAATAAAAATTACGCTACCAAAATATCGCGTAATAATGAATATGCGTAAAAGAGGATAATGGAATAAATGTAACGTAAATGAACTTGAAAATATTTACATAAAAAGACAGTGTATAAAATTTTAGTTTTTAAATTTAGATGATTGTTACTAAAAGTACAGTTACTAATACATAGCTTATAAATGAGTGTATTGTAAGTACTCTTTTCAAAGTAATACACGAAGATTAATATTAGCAATTCTTTACTTATAATAAAAAGTTTATTTTTCATTATTTACCCTGATGAGTAAAAATATTTTATCACTGTTTTTGAGTTGTTTAAGAAAATCCCAACAAAATCATAAATTCTCAATTTTACTCGTAGTTGAAAATCTTAAGAAAAATGACGTGATGAAAAATTTTCATGATCATATTTATCTTGGTGTTTGAAAGTTTTACACAAATTAGCATAAATTATCATTTTACTGGATTTTGTACACAGAAACTACTTTATCATATTAATTTCAACCGTATAGCGTAATAATGAAAATTCAAAAAAAACTGATTAAAATAAAATAAATATTTCATATTTGGTCACCCATACTCATATTACTCGTATATACTCAGACTCTAACAAAGTATTTTAAAGTTTAAATATATTATGAATACATGTTATATATAAATAATTATTACGAATGTATTTCATTTTACTACTCATTTGAATTCGTCATACTACCGGCATTCTTCTGAAATGCTTACGCTAAACAAATGTTAGATTTTTTTTCTTTGTTTTACAAACCAACCTTCTGTCCAAAACAATATTTTCTAACTGTGAACGGAATCGGTCAATCGAGTAAGTATTTTTTTGATGGATCTTTTCGTGGCATTCATAAATTATTTCTACCTATGAACAGTAAAATTTGACAAATATGCATACGCAAGTTTTTCAAGGATACGGCGCATAAACTTATGACAAGGGTATACGACCCTTTTTTCTATTTTGTGACTTTTAATACAGCATATGTATATTCTACATACGTGGGTTCTGTATGTAAGTATGTGATTAGAATTTTCACCTACATTTTAAAAACAAAATTTAAAAAATAACACAATGTTTGTTTTTAAGTCTACCAAATAGTATAATAGCATGTTATTTTATGTTAAAACTATTTAATTAAGCAATATACAGATTTTAATCTACTTACGACAAATTTAAATGTAATTATTTTACTATAAAAATCATTTTATAGTAATACATATTTCAGTATAAGCATGGCCTACAATGTTTATTAATACGAAATTTAACTGTTATATGTGTATATATTACATGGTGTGGCATATTGAGCTGCTCATATCAATAATTAAATTACTATCTTATTTATTTTCTAAGGTACAGTCGTAAAATATCACGTTTTTATTTTATGCACTGTATTTTTTCCAATAATAAAACAGTGAAACCTAAAGTATATAAAATTCATACCTACTGTTGAATTTTCGATAATTTCATTAGTTTTTTTTATTATTAAATAAGTTACATATAAAAAAAACATTGTTTTCTAGAATATTATGCTCTTATTTATAAATTTTCAGCAAAAAAGTTAAATACAGATATTTCTTTATCGTAAAGCAATCTAGAGACATGAGTCTCGGTCATACATAATTTAATTCAATACATTACAATATTTCAAATAATGCACTGAAGATATAGTTTGATACACAAAAAGACCCTTTAAAAGTACCATGTATTATTATGTTGGAGAACTTTTTTGAAATAAATAAGACATGATTTGAATCACATGTATTCTAATACTAGGGTTAGTTTAACAATCTGAATATTGATACAAAATTATTAAAATTAGTATTAAAATAATATAAAAATATTAAGTTCCATGTGTACGAATATATACTAATTATGTAGACGTGTAAATCTTACGGTAATTTTTTGAACTCATCTCATTTTTGTCATATCGTGGAGGGGGAGGGGGGGTTTTTGCGTAAATTTTGCATGAGGACCCAAAATTTCTAGCTGCTATTCGATACTCTCTGCTCTCAAGATATTCACTACCTTGTTTTTTTATACTGGTGCAAGTATTTTTCTGAGTGCCTTATGTCGTCACTTGTTTACTTTATTTAGATAACATTTACTGATTATATCTTAATATTATTGTAATTCATTAGCATTGATATTCATTCTGCATATTTAAAAAAAAACAAATTAAATAACACGCTCCCATTTTTACGTTGAATGTCATTATCGATTATAGATAAAACATTACGTCACCGCTTCATTTCAGTGAACATCGTTCCTTTGAATTAATAATAATTTGGCGAATTGGTAATTCATTTGACAACTTTAGTAATATTTTACGGTTATTGAAATTTACTACTGAAAAGATTCCGTCGAATTGTAAAATAATATTCTAATACTTAAATGATCTACCTAATGTTAAAACATTTTTAGGGTAAAATTAGTTAAAATTTAATCAGACATGGACGTATCATAAGAAACTCTATTAACAATATAATATTTTCTAATTTTTTCATTTTTTTGATTCTAATTTTATTATAAAATGTTTTTAAATATCTACAAATATATAGATATTTTTGACGCCCTTTGTGGCTCAGAAGACAGTTGCTTAGTAATAAGTCCATTGGTTAGGTATCAAATTCATGAATATTGCTAGCCATGACATAAACTGAAACAGAGACAAATTTTACACTATAAAATTAAATATATATATTACTACTTTATTATATATTCTGTCTTGCAATATGTACAAATGTTATAAATAACTAATGAAAGGAAAAAGCAATATGCACAAATTAGACGTAGTTCGATTTAGAGCAAAAAGAATAAAATAAAGAAAAATAAATATTTATCTGAACACAGAAAAGAGTTGAATTTCTATACCCTTTTAGACAATATTTACTAATAGTGTTTTTTAATGTTTATATAGTATTTCATATACGCTTGAGACAAGCTCAATTCATTTAACCTCTTTAGGAGCGAGATTTTTAATTATGGTCGCACAATCGGGTAATAGTGTTTTCATTAACCGGGCTTAAATTTTGAATTTTATTAAATATATTCGATACTATTGTCATATAATGTTTATTAGTATTTTATTGCTTGATACTTGAGATACGTATACGTTTATACTTCTTCAAAGTGAATTTTGAGCATACGCATATGCGCGTTCATACTTCTGGACATGTTAATCTATCCAAAGCATGCATTCATATAAAGCAGTTATATAAAAAAATATGGTTGAATGTAACGACAAATATAATGGACGTTTATAGATATACAATATACATTTTTACAGTTTCTCATTTACAACTTCAGTCTCGATTTAAAATCGAAACCGTAAAATCAAATAGGTATAATAATGTATGTTGAATTGCAAAATCATTTTGTAATTAGATTTTCCGTTTACAATTAGAAGAAATTTCGAAAACACTGCGTTTTATGGATATTTTTTTATTTTTTTGCGATGAAAAATAAAAAAATAATCGGTTCAATTTATTTTTACTGTCCTCATAAAAATAAGAACCTCCCTATCTACGAGATAAGATCGCATATTTTTTTCAAACCAGGAATTCGTTTGACGGTTATTTTTGATTTGATCTAAATTCGAGATAAAATAATTTAATCCACAGCCTGCCGGTACTATGGTAAACGTGCGTCTATAAAGGGTTTATTGCTTTGTTGATCGATGCAAAAAAAGACAATAAAAAATTGAAATGGTTTCATATATCAGAGCTTAATCTCATTCATGTGTCATAATGATAACAGATGGCAATATGAATTACACAAATTGCTTTACAGTGACTTATATACGCGATAAAAATGATCGTTTCATTCAACCACGATGAATCAGTTATGTGATTTAGGTCCAATTAAGATTGACTTCATATTGTATTTAAAAATAGCATATGTTATTAATTAAGCATTTTAAAATTTTCTGTAATATATAGTTCTTACAATTCCAAACCATGGCCCACGAGTCAGTTATCTACTATTTCATGATACCTACGTAAATATCAAGAATATAATTTTGTTTTTTAATTATATTTTTTAATGAATTAAAAGAAATCGGAAATTAAATATTTTTACACTAGTACTTGCTTTCTGCTAGATATTAGTGTATTTTTACTATCACTTGTAACGTGGTCATATATTAACGTGATTCAGAAACATGCATCAATAAGTCATCTGACGAAAAGTAAGTTGAGATTGTCAGTGGTGAGATAACAATTAAAAACGACGTTTGTGCTGTGCTCAAATAATGTATAGTGACTGAAATTAACGTTTCATCCATTATTTTTAGGTTTGAAAATGTTTAACTTATATTGATTAATTTAAAAATAAGGTTTTCTTTCATTATCATATTTTATTATGCATTATTTTATCGTGAAAAATACATATTATTATCCAATCACATCAATTTCATTCTAGAAGCTTGGTATAATTTAGTGCACTGGCAATAAGTAAACATTTTTTTTAATCATTCTTATTTTAGTAACATATGTTTATTTTTTTATGCTAGCAGATATTAAAAACACTACAAAAATATTTTTACAAAACTTTACTACTAATTTATTGTTATTAAAAACACGGTTTTGATGTTGTAAATAATATCATAAAAATACATTAGAAATTGAAAAAAATAATAATAGGAATACTTTAATTTAAACAAAATACTGCTTTTAATTATCTAAAAACATTACTGGCTTTTTAATTAAGTAAAAATAATTTCCAACATAGGGAATATAAATATGTGTAAATCATATTATATGACATAAATAGCTGACCTTATAATGAACAAGTATTTCTTTTTATTCATAAAAATAACTTTTAAAATTGGTGTAAACTGTCCAGAACTCATACGTTTCATTTCGTATTGTATCGAGGACATTAAGATAACATAACTTTTGGTTTTGCAAATGAATTAGAAGGCGTTATTTACAAGAAGTGTACTTCAGAAAAATAAAGTTTTAATTTTATTAAATAAGCTATAAACTATAAAACTATCTATAAAACAGAATTAAAATCTGATAAAACACACGCGTTTA
>JAPMAE010009430.1:0-10636 GCA_036584705.1 Rhyacophila sp. 25_7 | reverse complement strand
CCACCCAAGTATTTAAAAATTTCTATCCGGCCCGTTTGTTAAAAACTTTGGTAATCCCTGCTTTATAATAATTTGTATCGCATTAAGTAAAATGCAAAAATTTATCACTGTGATTAATTAAAAAGTGTTTAAGTTATAAATTTTGTAATATCGAAATATTAAAATAATTGTTTTTATAAAATGTAGCGATTGACTGAATTTATTCGAATAAACTTCTGGCTTGCCTTAAAAACTTATGAATATTTTTATTTTTGATTTTACCATAATTATTATATATATTATCATCTATAAATAATTGTGCTTCACAAAAATAGCAGTTACGTTCATTACTTACATCACTTTTCCCAGAGAAACATTTCCCTGTTTAACAACCTCCCAGATGCAATATTATTTATAATTAATAATAATCATTATATTAAGTTAACTAAATGCTATATTTTGGTTGAGTAATGTTTATTTCACAGTTGGTTGAGATGTTCAGACAGTTTTCAATTAGAATCTTCTCAAAAAATGAATATATATCAATATATACTATATTGTACATATATTGTTTTTAAAATATGGTTAAACTGTTTTCGTATTCTTTTGCCAACAACATAAATAACACAAAAACATTTTTTGTGCGTCGGTATTCTAACTCATTACTGCACCATCAAAAAAGCACAGTAATATAACATCATAAAGAAAACTGAGACGAAAAAATATAACATTTGAGAATCGTACAGATGCGCAGAACCTTTTTTTGTTTGTTTGAACAATGGCCGACGCAGATAATGGCCAAGTTGTTTATGTTAGGCGAGATACTCCGCAAGACAGATGAGACCCTTTAAATCCAGAGGAGCAAAGATTACTGTTATATGCGCTGAGAGAGCAATACAGACACGATTGCTAGTATTGCTACTAGCTAAGAAACAAAACAAGTTATACAGAATATGTATCTATAAATATTTGTATACCTCTTCTCTAAATTAATGTGTTTTACTTTGCTTTGTGATTCCGTAAAATACTATTCAACGAAACTGAAAAATGAGAATTTTCATAAACCGGCGTTCAAGCGAAATAAAATGAAAACTATTTATTTTTATGCTTATTTAAAAATATTAGTATAAAAAACCTTTTTGAATTATGATTACAAATTTAGATGATATATATACCTCATATAATTAAACAATAATACTTGGAATAATGACTGTCAAGGTAAAGTACTCGTAAATTATTATTGATAAGATACTTGATAAATACCAAATTCAGCGTATAACATTTTAAACTGCATAATAATATATAATTAAAGTTTTTGACTGCTGGATTGAATCTTGTGAGGCGTTAAAAATATGTTTTTATTAAATGTTATTCAAATTTATATCTGAATAGAAAATATTGGGCTGTTTATTAAAGATTTAGATAGCAAGTCTATAGCTCGCGGATTAAATCCTATAGCTAGATAATCATATCAAATATCCAGCTATTAATATTTAAAAGATATTGAAATAATTTCATCCAATATTGTTATAGTTTGCTTTGGTTAATAAGAATGGTAATGATAATAGTGAAATTCTGGATTTATTGAGATTTCTTAAGATGCATCTTACTTTGATATAGATGGTAATCTAACATTATACTCTACTCTGCATATTTTGAGGGCTTAATATTAAACAAAAGTATCTACAAAAATATGTTTTTGAAATTTTTGATAATGGTATTTTACGTTCTTGGCTACATAATTGTCAAACAACGGTATGTCAATCTTTTTTAGTTTCTTCTTAAATTGTATGTAAAATTTAACTTTAATTACACAAAGGTGTCTTTGTTCAATATCAAAAGACTGTATAAGCTATTAACGTTCTTTACATAAAAAAAATCAAATAATAACAAATAACAAATAATAACATTTGAACATTAGGTTTTAAATAAACATCTCTTTTGTTGAGTTCCAAATAATAAAAAAAAACGTTTTTTGGCACTCTTTTTGCACTTTTGTGGATAGCGTTGTTTGACTTTAAGCCCTCGATTTATGAGTGACTGTACAAATATTTCCATTTTTTTAACTCTCTTATCTCTTTATATCTCTTGTATGTAAAGGCTAAGTATGGAGTAAATTTTCTTAAAATAAAAATATAAATAAAATTATTTTGCAAAAATGTGGAATATACGAGTAATCGTATATGAAACATTGTTTCAAAGTTATGAACAAACAGGTTTTGTAAATTTATAAAATATAAATTAATCTCTATTATAAATGAACCTATAACCGCAAAAAAAGAGATATATTTGTTATTCAAACGATGACACAAAAATCGATTCAAAAATATAATATTACATCAGTTGAGTTAAAAGTAATGATTAAAATATATAGAAAGTCGTTCAAAATGATAATACAAAAAGTTTTAAACAAATAACGAAAACCTTTGGATGCTTTTCGTAAACAGTTCTTTAAATCTTACATTTATTTTGGTATATCGTATTTATTCAAGAAAACTAATAAAATATATACATATCAATGAACGTAGAGTGAATAGACAAATTTGTTCAGCGATTTTTCCCATGTGAAGCCTAACACATTTTTCCGAATCTCAATGATCCTTTAAAAGGTTTTTATTTTGTGTGTCTGAAGATAAAGGTTCGAATCGTTTTCCAAGCCGAATAGTTTTATTTTATTTTTTAAAAGATATTATTGGTTCTTGACCATTTACTCGGCTTTTTTACGAGTAATTTCACGAAAATAAAACGAATTTTTCACTTAAAACAATATTGTCTTCTTTTTGGAACACTCGTTTATACGACGTAACATTGCAGTATTATATTTTTTGTCAAAATATCGTTTTTTTAATATAAGATCGTAAAAAATAATGTTATCTATAATTATAGTTTAAAGTTAAATAAAACATATTTAAAAATACTCACATATTATCAAGTCAATAAGAAAAAAAAATATAAGAATAATTTAAAATGTACGTTATTATTTAAAAACCCTTACGATTAATCAATAATATGTTGCCATGGAAACTAAAACTATTATTAATAAGTCACAAGGAAGAGGGTGCAAAGAAAAATTTAAAATCAATATATATTTTAGATGAAAGTGGCATGAATTATTTCATATACAACGAGTACATAAAAAATCAAAACACTTGAGAGACCCTTTTTAGTAATAGATTTTTTAACAAGACTATATATGGTATTTAATAGTTAAGTCCAAAAATGTTCGGCCTTAAATTAATCAAAGTTATTATGGAAATATCCAAAACACTTTTAATAGTTGAGTTTATATGAAACGTCTTGTTACAAAAAGCGATATAAGCATATTTCAATATGTTTTCGGCAAACTATGGTTTTATGATTCAATATAAAATTTTCTTTAAGGATAAAATTATTTATTTTCATCGTATTCTATGTTTAAATAAAAATAAAAAAACGGCATTTATTAGCTGATAAAATTTAAAATGAAATAATTATGTATGTAGTAGTAATTATGTGTGTAGATTTGAAATATTTCAATGCACGAATATTTCACTTCGTATTTTTTTCATAAGCTTAAATTGGGTCTTGGAACATGAAATGTTCACATACTCGTATAGTGTACAATTGTGTGTAAAATGCGAACATATTTTTTTCTCAGTTTCCACAAAATGTATTTATATCCCTTTTTGTAACTGGACGCTTCATATGTTTGGTTGTAAGTTAAAAAATGCTTTTTCATTTATATTTGTAGTCAAGAAATGAATATAAATAGTTGGAGTCAAAATTAATGTAAAAAAAATAAAGTATATTTCTGATAAAGTTCTGTTATATATATTGTAAGAAAAAATTAGAATCTAATCAATTAGAAATGACTACTGTTGCAAAATAGTGACAACGTTCAACAAATTATATTACTTAATAAATACTAAGGCATAATTAATGTTATCATTGCTAATTGTCTAAAATGCCTATATTTTTTATTACAACTACGATTACAATAAAAAGTATAATTTTATACTAGTTAAGTTATGTAAAATATTCTTAAAAATATGTTATTATACATTACACGTCACATCTATTCTAAAATTAAATTCTATATAAGCCCATACTAAAACTAAATTTTCTACTTTATTGGTATTTTTAAGCGTTTAGTAAGTGTTGTATGTATGCAAAATAAGAAAAAATATATTTTTTTTATTTAAAATACTTAGCAGGGCACTGAAATTGTATAATAATAGCATATGATTAATTTTCACTACTATCTTCAATTGTGAATAATCAACCAATAGCAAGGTAACGCCAATATCTTAATAATAAGTTCTAATAACACTGTGGATTAAAACACATTCTTTTTCATAGTAAATTAACTTAAGATAAATAGTCGGAATGAATATGTTTAGTATTTTGTTCATTTTTATTTAAATGATACATTAAGTAAAATTTTAGCTTACTTAAATCGTTTGTTATAAGAAGATACATAATTATACTCGTATATACACATTTTTTCATAATTTATGTTTAGTTACAGCAAAAATTGAATGCATTAATATTTATTTATTTTTCTATTGAAAATTTATTAAGTAATATCTTTCTGAAACGATGTTGATAAACTATTATTTACAAAACGCTAAAATCGACTATTCAAGCAGTGAAAAACGACGCCACGAATATACTTAGAAAAGAAATAAAAGGATTATTTAAGCAAAAGGAAGAGAATGTAAAAAAAAACTGCACGAAAACTTTTGAAGAAGATTTTCTCTTTATTTTCCGAACGGCGACAGCTATTTAAATTCGGAATAAAATTTCAAATAAAGATAAGTACCGAGTTTTCGTTCGAACACTTGACGCCATTTGAATATTAAATAATGAAAAATAAAAGAGTTTTTCTTTTTGGCCCGGAGTTTTACGGTAATTTTTTCGTAATTTTGTCACGGAAGATTTTAAAAGGAATACGGAATAGTCTTATTCAAAACGAAAACAAGCCTTGCAAGCAAATGCAGTATTGGATTAGATCAACGCGCATTATGAAAATATTGTACTACTTAATGATTTCAAATGCGATTTCAATAGACATTCAAAGCCAAATAATACTGTCTGGGTTCTATAATCTAGAAATAATGGATTATTTGAACGGATAATGGTTCGACTAACTATTATCTTACTTTTGGTTTCTTATTATTGTTTTATATTTTTATACGAATATAATATCAATAAAAACAACAAAAAAAATAGTACTCATATATACATATATATGTTACTTAAGGTAATCAATTATAGAATATTTTTATAACTTTTATAATTATTTATTTTACACAAATTAAAATCATTGCAAAAAACTAAGCCTGTCGAGACTTTTCAAAGAAATGCTATTAAAATATGAATAATAAGTATGTTATTATTTTAAAAGTAATAGTTTTTTATATGTTTTGTTTTTAAAATAATATTTTTTAACCATATATGTTACGAAGCTAATTTATAGATTTTCACAATGTGAAGATTGTTTTGTTTTGATTTTGTTATCAGTTATTAAGTCCATGTGTAATGTCCTCCGTGTTCTAGCTTAAAATATCAATGAAAAACTCTGTATTTTTTTCAGCTACAGAATTTGCACCCTAAAACCTCAGCTCATGTGTCGGATGTGCTATCCACTCATCTAAGAAGACACATTTTTACATTTTTTTTATATAATCTTATATTATCAATATAATGGTTACCACGTAGAAATGATAGAAAATAAAATGATTTTCATAATTAATTGATTTTTATAGTTTCAACCCCAGAACGTCTATATATTCAATAAATTATTGTTTATAAATATCAGTTTTAAGAAAAAAATTGTTTATCATTATCTAAAGAGAAAAAACTATTTCGTCTTTTTTTTCGTTTTGATTTCAAAAACACATTTTTGTTGGCAAAAGATTTTATTCTAAAAAAATAATACAATAGAAACGCTCTCGTTAGTTTAGAAGATAGCGTTTTCTATTAGTAAGTGGGGGTGGTTACGGGTTCAAGTCCCATAGCTGGTTGCGCATTTTTTTTCAAGTGTATATTCATTTGTATTGTAGCCAGGACATAAACCCGAAATGGTTGAGGTAATAATAAACAATTATTACAAGCAAAACAATAACTGTTCAAGAAAGAAAAATTTAACATCGTTTCATTTCGAAGCGTATATGGAATTTAAAAAAATTAGAACATTTTAAGAAATGCTCTGAAAAAAAAATATTTTAATTTGGTTAATTAAAACAACGTGAATAAAATGTTCACTTGTCACTTGTGGTCTTTTTACTCGTATATATGAGTTTTTCTTAAGAGTTGAAACATTGTCTTTATGGTGGAATTTGTATTATTGATGAACTTTTTAGTCCTCACTACAAATTGAATATGACAATTTTTTTTTTATAAAAATTTTTCGAAGTCAATTGTTCAAAAAATTGTTCCTCAAATAATGATTTCTCAAAAAGAGAGCAGCTAGAAATAATGAAATACGAGTAAGTTACATAAACTAGTTTTTAAAGTTACATCGACATACCAATGTGCGAATGATTTCAGCAAATGTAAATTCATTCTAGTAGAAAAAATAATGTGCCGATCTTATAGTTGCCAACATTATCTATCGCAGTATATATGAGAAACTGTGGCATATTGATAGTAAATTTTTAATTTTATTTGATGATATTATATACATAAAGTCTACACTTGCGACGTCGGCTATGTGATTGTGCACATCTATTTTTTGTTACATTATCATTGAATTTTGTCGCCCGAGTGAAGGATTTCAATTTTTTTCACAAATGTTTCATATATTTACAATAATGTTTATTATAAACAAATTTGTTTAATCTGGAGTCAGAGTCAGTGGAGTCGTGACATTTTAAGCCGAGTCGTAGTCGGAAAAAATCGACAGACTCCGACTTCTTTTTTTATATATTTTTTATAAATGTATATTCAGTATTATATGATTCAGAATTTCAGGACTACATTACGTTGGACATTTTCTTGGAAGCAGTGTTTAAAGTGTTTTCTTTTTTTTAATAATATAATTTATATATTTATTTGAAAAGTTTGATTTTAATCTTTTATACATAGTTTAAATATATTACTTTTGTAAAAAGATATTGCTTGTTGCATATGATTAGTAATTTTTAATTAAATTGATTTCTTTGTGTACGAATGTATTAAGTCTTATATGTATACCTATTTCATTATCAATAAGTCAATATAAATACATCAGGTATACGTAGCAAATTATAAAATTAAATTAAAATTGAAGTCAGAGTCGGAGTCAGAGTAAATAAATTTTGAACCGACTCCACAGCCCTGATCTTTTAAAACAAATACCCATTTGATTGAAAATGAATTGTTGTTGCGTTTTTTATTTTTTAATAAAATCCATATTGTTAGCGTTACTTACAAATGCCTGTATTTAACTAAAAATTTGTTTAATAAATTTGTTATTTATAATGAGTTCTTATCATGAAATACTATTCGCAAGAAAAGTACTCGTAAAGTTTGATTGATTTTCTGTACTTCTGTTCTATATTTTAAGAACTTTCTAAAAGTAAAATATTATTTGAGAGGAAGCTAATGAGAAAATTATTTGACGATAATAGATAAAGATTGAGTGTAAATAAATGAAAATAACTTTTCTGCTACATTTTATTATTTTGTATTATTAAAAAATTAACGATTTTCAAAAAATGTCACTTTTTCACTATAGCCGTTCAAGTCGTTTTGGTATTGCTTCCCTCGGTAAAGTATAATATACTGTAATATTCCTTCGTTATATTATTTTATAGTTGGGTTACAAGATAATTGAGTATATCATTGGAAAGAGCGTTGTATGATATACTACCCTATGTCAATATCTCAATTTTGCCAAAAAATGACAAAATATAATTTACCTCCAAGGTACAGATATATTATATAAGAGCTTCCTAATAGTAAAATGCTATTAGCAAAAAATGTAATGAAAAGATTATTTGAAGGTAATATATATTTAATTGTATTCGTTAAAGCTTAATTGAAAACAAACGTGACAACTTTTTTGGTACATTTAATTATTTTGTATTTACAAAAAAATAATAAATTTGCTTGTAGTAACTGATATCACAATTTTGAGCAATTTTCTTTTCGATAAATTTTCCATTCAAGAAATAATTTTTTGAGCAATTGATTTTGTGCAATTTTCCACTATCTGGTAATCAAATGTACATTAGAAAAAACTTTAAAATTATTAACAGAATATAACTTTTATCCTTTTAATATCTAAAATTATATATTCATCCAATTTAACCCTAAATGTGCGTAAATAGAGCTATATATTTATAAATCTGCTCAAAATGTAAACATTAACATTATGACTGAACATTCACGATCATGCAAAACTACAATATTAACATATTGAACCCTTGCATTAAACGAATAGCTCCACATCATCACAATGCCCCGAATTTGCTTGACCTCTTGCTAAGGGTTCATACATGATATCAATGAAAATTCATTACCTTTTATGACCGACCCTTACGTACTTCTGGATGATAACTATTCATACATGGAAACCGTGGACGGTAATATGGGCAAAGGAAGTCGTTTAGTGTTGAATGAATATTAAAAGATTTTTCTTCTTACTATTCAAGAAACTTATTTAAAAAAATATATGGAATATTAGTATTTATTTCAATAATAAAAAATAATAATTTAATGAATAGAAGAACCCGAAATCAACGTTATTTTTCTATCAATCAGCTAAATCTGAAGTTCTTCTCTCGGTGCTGCATATAATAATCACCCCTATGTCATTAAACTTACAAACCTAGAGTCTGGGGTTCAAATACTGTAGCTGGTAAAGATTGCACAGGTTTTTCATGTGTATTTGAAACCAAGACATGGGACAAATTGGTTGACCTAATAATTGAAATTGATTACAAATAAAAACAACTGTCAAAACAATTGTCACGTTGTGCAGATCCATATGATTTATTTTGGAGCAGATAGGGTTAAAATATTATCATTATTAAATCATTTTTATAAATAATAAACTCGCATCTTTATGCTTTTTGAGTACATCTATTTCTGAAACTTTATAATATTTTCAATTAAAACGGTTATTGGGATAATTTATTCATATAACTGATTTATCAATCATTTTTATACACGCGGAAAATATTTGGTTTATTTTCCATAGATTAATATTCATCTTAAATACATATAATATGTATTATGTATTTTATGATACATCTGCACTATTTAAGGTTATGATAAAAATATGTGGAAGGTTTTGTCAAGAACTATGTACGGCATACGTTTAAAAATGAGTAACTTTCATGAAAATTATTGTTACATATAAGTTTTAAGGAAAGCTGTACAAGTACTAAAAATAAAAATATTTAATAAAAATTGGTATGCCAGATTTAGTTTCTAAATATTGGTTTAATTTTTTCTATAATAAAAGTATATCACGTGAAAGGAGAATATACAAAGTTGAAGATAACAAAAAGAGCGTTGATCGAGTTTAATCTACGTTTAATATTGATCGCAGTATCTAAGAATCATGATATGTCAAATACCGTGATTAAAACTATTTAAACAACTCAGAAAAGAGAGTATATTTCTTTTTTTAGAGATAGAAATATTTCATATTTTTAGCCAATCTTCGATATATTCGTGAAACAAGAAATAGATTATGAACGTCAATTACGGAATAATAAATTCGACGTTCCACATAATACTGACATCATTATATAATCGTCTTCGTTGTTTGTAATATTGTAAGTCATTTGTTTGGACCACAAAAAAATCATATGATATGTATACAAATCAGGTGGAGCATTTTTTGAGTGAAAAGAAAATACACCGATACACATTTTTTTAAATAAACGTAATAAAACAAATAAAAGAGAAAACGCAAAGGATACGTAAGTATGCTTAAATTATAGACAATGGCTTAACGTATATTGTTTGCGTTATCGGAACGAAATATTGTGTGTAAATATCATTTGCAGTTAGTTTTACAGGGTGTCTACTAGATGTCTGTACCTTGGAAGGACTACAATATATCGCAAATGACACATTTTCATTCTGGCGTCTTAAAGTTGTTTCGAAGTTGCTTCCCTCGGATAATATATAATATAGTGTAATATTCTGTTCTGATATAGTTTTACTGGAAAGAGCGTCGAAAGATATACTAAACTATGTCAATATCTCAATTAAAATTAACAAAGCGTAGTTTACCTTCCAGGTAGAGATATAACATATGATAAAATAAATAAACATATTTAAGTGTGTTTTACTCCAGAACCGCGCCAGCGTCTATTCGTTGATGCTTTTGTATTTGTAAATGTTCACGTACATGACATCATTATCTTGCTGTTTACTATTTTTATTAAGTAGAGAGAAAAAAAAATATTATTATTACTTTAAATTGCTTTCTATTTGTTGTTTGTAGTGGTTCAGTATATATTTTCTTCTATTTGAATTACTCATGTTAAATCAAATCTTTTAACTTTACAATATTCATACACACTACACGGATCTACGTTAAAATTTTGAAAATAAAATGAGTAAATAACGACAACTTTCAATTAGTAATCATATTTTTAACAAGTTAAGTGCCAGGAACGAGTTAACTCGCACATCTTAAAATGTAGTTTGCTAAATAAATTTGAATATTTTGCTT
>JAPMAE010009417.1:529-10644 GCA_036584705.1 Rhyacophila sp. 25_7 | reverse complement strand
GAGTTCAGCAAAGTTTCATCGCAATCGGATTACTGACAAAAGAGACTATTCGGAATATAACCACATTCATTTTTTAATATATAGATAAAGTATTTGTTTTGAAACATAAAAAAAAATATTGACTTTGATATGTCATTATTTATATATACTTAGGCGACTTAAAACACTATTTAAAACAAAAAATATAATATTATTTAGTTCCAATATATTTATTTTTATTGCTACAGTTTAAATATATATATAATTTAAGCGCTATAGATACTTGCATATAATTATTTTATATTTATATATGAAAAAATTGGAAAAACGTTCAAATTACGAGTATGAGCAGGAAAGCCAAAGCACTTGTTTTACAAAAAAATTAGTACTGGAGGACAATATGTTTATGCAAAATGTATGGTGCTGATAAAACTGATATATAAGAATTTTGACGGGTTTGAAACAGGTCTGAGACAAGATTTTCCCTATATTTTTAATTGAATTGATTAGTATAATTTTTGTGCAAATAAGATATTAAAATATACTCTTTATTCTGGAGACTGGGTTGTTACTGAGATAATATTATTTTCAAATACGAGTATCAACAGATTTACAAGTAAGATATCAATTAGTTGATATTAATTTATATTATAACTAAGTTTAAATGCAAGGGTTTTGTTAGAATCGGAAAAGCGTTCAGACAAATTAAATTGAAACTAAATACTGTAATTTAATGAAGTAAACACTTCAGTATAATGCAAATAATATACAAAGACGCACGTGTTAATATTATTTGTTATTTTGAATACGCAAATAATGTAGGATGACGACTTTCGTACTTTTGAAAATTAAATTATTTTATATCGACAGTAGAATTTATATACTACGTATTTATATACTACGTACATATTTTTATGATGTCCTTGGATGGATGAAATTGATATGTATATTAATCATTTCTAAATTTATTCTATTTATTTAGAAAAAAATAGTTATCATTGTTGTAAAAAACACTAATGATACTTGATAGATAATATTTATTATATTAGTATTACATATTAAAATGTGGCAATACGATAAAAAAGAGATGACATTTGAGAGGTAATGATAGATCAACGCACTAAAAAGATATTTAAATTAAAATTCAAAAGTTCACGACCACTGACGTATGGTATTAATTATTTTAGAAAAATATGAAAAAGATACAACATTTTTATACTATTTTACAATATAATAATTTAATTTACATTACATGAAAAAATGTAAAATAAATTTAATGAATTGTAAATTCCTGGAAACTAAAACAATAATAAAAGTTTTTTAATATTTTAGCTGTGAAGTATATAAATAGATTAAATTTAGTAAGAAAATTCGTATAATGGTTAATTACTGTCAAAAAACAGCATATTAAAACAAAATTTGTAAACCATTAAAAAAAACTAATAATCGTACTCAAGAATTATTTTTAAAATCTTTTCAAATATTGTTTCACCAAAGGATATTGGAAAATTAACTCAATTGTATTCGTGAATTTATTTTCTTGAAAGAAAACTTAATGTCAAGTTAATTAACGCTGTGCCACTTACCTTCCCATAATATCTGAATATTGTATATCATATGGTAGCTCGTCTGCTTTCCTTTCGTCCTTTTTTACAATAAGCTTGCCACTATTATCTTGATTTTGACAGTTACTGATTTTCACGTCGATTTCCGGTGGAGATTCTTTCACAGACGGCTCCTCATTTTCTTTCCCGCCGAAATCTGTCAGCGTTGTGGGCTGATTGTTGCCATTCTTCCCGCGCTTCCTCTGTAAGTATTTGGATATTTTTGAAATTGTCTTTCGAATCATCGCAATAGAAAATTTTACACTAAATAAAACCGTTTGTAATTGGGAAAATTAGCGGCGTTCGCGTGTCAGCACTAGCACTCACTGTTAATGACTTAATATATCGCACGAGAGAACTATAGCGTGAGATTTTTGTATCAAAGAAGGTGCGATCCTGAAATGTTAACCCACGCTTCGCCCGTGCCCGTCAGCAACTGGCATTGGCGGTTAAATCGAAACAAGGTAAAGGTTGCGACTGCATTTTACATCTACATACATGACAGGTGAGATTTAATACCAGCTGACTCGGGAGCGCCGTTTCAATCGGCTTACTCATCAATTGTGTGGCTTCTGTGATTAAAAACTTACGTTATATGAATTTTCCGGGTGCGATATAACTAGGTTTATTTGTTTATAAATACAACAGTCAGAAATAAGCCGCTGTTGAATGATTTTTGTGATCATACGTTTTCAATATAAATACATGAGTAAAAGAGTATGCTTAACTGCTTTTACACCAGAGTCTCAGATATATATCAGTGTGGTTATTTTATAAAATTATTTGATACATTCAATTATTCTAACATTATAAACAAATAATTTGACTTAATAAAGTATATTTCTAAATCAAAATGCAAAAATTGCAAAAATTTATTTCTTCAAAAAAATAATTTTTATCCATTTGCTTAGAAAAAATCGTAAATTGCAAATAAACCTTCTCATAAAATAACTGTATTAGCTTTACATCTATAAGATATTATTCAAAATATATAGTATATCAACTTTTTTATGTCATTTTAATTGCGTATAAAATATTTGCATTGTTTAGCATTTTTCGTGTATCACACTTTAAATGATAATATTTTTCAATCACTTTGACTATTGCAATGAAAAAACTAGTTTATAAATATTGTCAAGTTTATGACATTCATTTTGTTTAATAAAAATGTAATATTTTTGTTTTGAAAGAACATCTGCTCTACTGGTACGCAATTTTATTTTTGAAATCAAATATGGTACTAGCTCAAGCTAATATATATAATATTATATATAATCAATTATATATAATATAAAGATTTTATTGAAGAATATGACATGAAAAAAAGATGGATTGCCGTATTTATATTCAAAACTCTAACGAATAAAAAATTTACTATTTAATGAACGAGATGGCTATATTTTAATGAATGTATTTAAAAATTGGCATTGTTTAAGAATTACTAGTGCATTAAAACTTCTGACAGTTATTTTATTGTTTTTTATAATATTTTTACACCCCAAAAATATTATGAAATACGAAGAATTTAAAAAAAATGAGAGTCAAATCATCCAAAAAATTTGTAGGAGATATTTTTCCAATTTCATGACTGTGGCTGTGATTTCTGCAGAAACAACCAATAGCAATGCGGCTCTCACATATTTTGCTATTACTAAAAAAATGTTAGATGTTCGCAATTGCAAACTAAAACTTGATAAATGCACATTCGACAAAAAATCCATTCCGGGTCTCAGGCAAAGAAAGTTTTACTTTACCGTTGCTTAAGTAGTTTATTTTCATAAATGTTTTTAGTTAAAAAAACTGCATTATTTTTTCAGTAAAATGTAGGTCACCTTATGATCGAGATCGCCCAATAGTTGGGCCAAAACGATATTTCATTTTTGAGTAAAAAAAATGTGTTGAAAATAATGACAAATTAAATAATGACCACGTCACAAGATAATCTATTGAATTGATCATAGAATGTTAAGTACACACATGATAGTAATTCTCGATTATACTCGTCTTTATATTCTATATAAACATCAATCATATACTTCACTCTCAAAGATACTAAAATGTAAAAGTTGGATCGAAGGTAATGCTTTGCAAGATAATAATAATTTTTAATTTCTTCGAAATAATCATTTGTCAAAATACGTCATACTGGAAAAACGTAAAACAGATATATCATATTCATTATTAGCACAGAAATAAATTATTGCGACATCTTGCACTACGCACATTCTCCCTTGAGTGTTAAGATGATAATAAGGGCACCGAGCCAGTTTTCACTAAAGCGTGTCGTATTCGAATGACTTCGTCATTCTTCCATTACCTTGCCTACTTGGCATGGCATATTTCGAAAACTATTAATGAAATAGATCATTCAATATGTCTCCACCAATAAACTGTATCAGAATGAATCTGACTAGAATTGTAAACTGTTTTATTTACTTTTGGTTGAGGGATTTATTATAGTAAAATATCATATTATAATTTTCTGCAGTAACCACTTTTTTGTTGTAAATAAATGTAAACATTCTAAATAACGTAAATTATAAAGGTGCCCCTAGACGATCAATCATATCACCAAAAATATTGCATAACATATTGCACAATATGTTGCTGGGATCATATATGCGTTGCAATATAATTGCACAATAAGTAGTATATTACTGACCCCTCTGCAGTCAATATGTGGAATAGTGATGAAGCAAGTTTTGTGATCATTGCCTTAGCGATGGCTTTAAAGAAGAAGGAGAAAAAAAAGCACAGATGGATGAAGGAATGGTTTAAAAAAATGTTGCACAATAAATACATATATTCTACAGGAAGAATGAAATTTACGAAAATTCAAATAATAAAAGCGGTATGTAATAATTAAAAATTAACCCATCCTCACCCTTATAACGACATGTAGACGTTGATAGTCACCACTCTCTCACCCTCAATGGTGTTACGTGGGCTATGGAGGACTTCTTATATGTTGACAACTTAATTATGTTCATTTCAAAATATTAGTATTTAATAAATGCTTATATAATGTATACTTCTTATCGTGCGATGCATTCGTATAAAAAGACAATAAAAGAATATAATAATGCTACAACAATGGTTTTCTGCAACGCAGTATTAACGTGATATCCGTTTTAATCTACCCCGATATGATATCATTCATTATAATACTCGTATATACAGTGTAGCAGAACCGATTAAGCTCTAGGATAAGATCAGTACTCGGGCGGCGGTAGCGGGAGGCAAATACATGTGGTCTCCCTCTGTTCCGTTGTTAACCTTATTTCACTAGCCAATATAGTTTGAATTGAAGCATACCGAGATTTTAACGGTTTAACATTCCGCGTAACATCAGATTTGAGGAATTTTGATTTTTTTTCTTTGGGGATATCTCAAGGAAAAACGTCGCCCTCATACCTTGCCAGAACTAACGCAGTAGATAATTAAAGAAGTTATCACCATCCCCACGATGTATGTGAACGAGCTGTACAAAACTTCAAAGATCATCATCAATAGTGGGTTACTGCTAATAGCTGCCATCTTGAGGACATTGTTATGGCAACTTAACGATTATATATGATATATACTGCTAACTTCGAAAGTAAAAACATTTTTTTCTTTAGATACCCTCCATTGTTTTTTTATAATTTCTCAAAACGATTTAGTCAGTTCTGGCGCATTCTGTATCTTAGCCAACATAAGCGCAAGTTTCAAACGTCATTTACTATTAAAGCCAATGGCATGTGGCCTGGCTTATTTTTCTACAATCAGTTGTCCAAATATTATTTACGTAATTTCATTTACTTTCTAAAAAAATCAGATCAGGCGTCGTTAACGTGCTTTGTCTGAAATAGAAAGAAATTTATCTTAAAATATTGTGCCTAAAAATTAGTATTTCATAGATAACGTCTACAATAATATTATCGTTTTTATTTTGACGCACGTTCAAAATTTTCTTCGTATAAACCGTATTAAAACAAGCGTGACTAATGTTGAATAATTAAATTTTTGTTATTTTACATGCCAATATATATATTAAGCACTTCCCGTGTGAATGATATTCTTAATATGCTTTTGTAAATTCAAAGATTTAATAAAATAAACGAAAGCATGTTTTTCCCGTTTTTCTGAGAACATTTTTCAACCTTGTATGTTGGTTCTCCGAGAAAAAAAAACGCTGAAAAAAACAATCTTCGGAATTCTCACATTTTGACGAAAAATATTATTTTTATTAAATCTCAAAGAATAGTTTTTGCGTCAGTATATTTTTTAGAACTATTCTTAAACTAATATTATAAAGTTTTGCTGTTATACAAGCTTTAAGATCAGATTTTTAAAAATATAATGATGTTTACAATAGTGTATTGTATATAATATAAAAATATCTTCCAAGAATGAATGAATATTTACAAATTTAAATTATGATTTATCCAGTATAAGACAGGCAAAGATATTTTTTTTTTTATTTAGAATATTTTAAAATATGTTGTTTCTGCTCAAATCATGTTCAGATGACAAACATTTCCGTTATAACAGTTTTATTAGACGTTGTGTTTGTTGCCTACGCAAAAAATATTTTTAAATATTGATGAATAAAATATTCATTTATTGTCATTTTAATGTATTCAACGTAATATAAATCAGTGGTGTCAAATTTCATTTGGCAAAGCACTGTGATTCAAATGTTTGGTCGATATACCAACTACATAATAAATAAACGCTACTAATTGTCTTCTGTCAACCAAACAATTTTAAAAAGTATTATTACGTTTTAAGATAAAAGTTGAATTCCGCTGTCTACAACAGTGTTCTTCAATCTTTTTACCCTCATGCAGCGGCGAAAATATGTAAAATGATTTCTTGGCAACTAATCACAAATAAAAAAAATATTTTATAAATTTATACAATTACACTTTAGTTTGTTAATCTCCTGATTTTTTGTCTTTTCAATTTGATGTATATGGCTGCAGCAATATTTCTAGAAGACGGAGCGCTAAATAAGCATCCATACATTTTCTATGTTTGGTTCCATTATTGTCATGGCTGAAAAAGCCTTTATACGAATAGGAACGAGTAACAATTCAATAACATAATAATTCAGAGATGGATATTATTTCTGATGATATTGCAACATTAATTTCATTTTGTCTGCATACCAAAATGACATTAGAAGACGGTTTGGTTAGATTTTTTTACATACGACTTACTTACCCAAGAATATTAGAAACTATAATTATGAGTAGTTGCCTTCCTGGTGTAGAATATATTTTTTAACGCCTTTCTTGACAGAGCTGCACGGGATGTTATTTCTATGAACTGTTGTATGGAAGAGATTTTATAGAAGTCGTAGACTGTCTATATGTTTTACAACTACTCCTCGGCGGTAGTATTAAATGTCTATGTATCTAGTTTGCTAGATACTCAATCAGTTTGGCCGTTCAAGTATATAGCCCATAAGTTCATTTGAGAAATCAAATTAAACTAATTTCCAAAAAAATGTCTAAAATTTGCAAAATACTAAATATTTATACAGTTTTTTTGAGGAAGGTTCCTAGTAAATTTATCCATTCCAAGTATAAAGCATCAGCGAGAAGTGCCATAAGACGTGCTTAGCAATCTGCTGGTCATGGCCATAAACGTAATTATGCCTCTACTAATTTACCAAACTACAATAGTTGAGTTTGGCAGCAAATTTGCCATATCCAGTCATATTTTATATCTTCCAATAAATTATCCAAAGTCAACCCAGAAGTGAATTTTATGGAAATTTTAATATTTAGAAAAATAATTATTAAATTTTTCAAATATTACCCTCAAATAATCTCTGATCATCTGTAAAAAACGATTTTTCAGGCTGAATATGAGTATATGAAGCGTCTAGTTACAAAAAGCAATATGAGAACATTTTTTCGAAATCTAAAAAAAATACGTTCAGATTTTACGTACAATTTTACACTATGTGTAAAAATTTCACCCTTCAAAACCCAATATAAACTTACGAAAAAAATGAAAAGTGAAATGTTCATGCAATGGAATATTTCAAACCAGATTGACCCGTGCGCATTCAAATATGTATTTCATTTTATAGTTTATTAGCGAATAAATGCCATTATTTTGTTCTTATTTTGTATTATAATATAGAACAAGATGAAAATAAAGAATCTTAACATAAAATAAAATTTGACCTTGAAACATAAAATATTGTTTGCCGTAAGTATTGAAATGTGCTTATATCGCTTTTTGTAACTAGACGCTTCATATATATGATTCAAGCAAAATAATTTGAAGACCATCGGTTGAAGAGCACTGATTTACACGACCGTAAAGCAATATAAGTTGAATTCACTTATTATATAATACGAATTTGGCTCAAAAACTAGACGAACTTATAATTTCTGTACCAACGTGAAGTCAAAAATATTACGTAAATGAGTAGATTTTGGGTGAAAGTTTTCTTCATATCATCTTGAATATAAAATGCCTCCTTTGTTTTTCAAATGGACAATTAAATATAAGTTTTATGAGTGTGGCCAATATTTATTTAGCTCATTCTTGACGAAATGCTAATGGAAAGTGTTTGATCTTTTTTAAAATACATTCTCAAAATAAAAAAAATCAACATATACCATATGCGCGCCAATTTTTGTGATGGCCAACATTGATCTTTATTTCCATTACCTCTGTATGTGTGTATTGTGTGTGAACTTTGTTTAGAAAAAATGCGTCTTAGTATTATATATTATGAATAATAAAAGTTTGAGTTAACAAAAAAAACTTATGTATTGAATTTTTTGCTGACGTGGCAACACTATAAACTTCTATGGTGGTTTGACATCTAGAGAAAAGCTGTACAAGTTATTAATCCAGATTTAACAAATTAAATACGTCAATACTACGTATTTTTAGTGCTAACGTTAGTTGATAGTGTGTGTTTATGTGATCGGAATAGGATACTTATTATAAATGATTTATTTAAATATAACTGATAATCACCGTATTCAACCGATTTTGAGCCCCGCTTTTTATCTTTAAATTTAAAGACATATTCAGGATGAACGTTTTATAGATGTGGTAAATATTAATCATAAAGTAATAAGGATTCGTAAAATATATAACTTCGCATGAGTACAACACTATTTTCAATTATGAAAAAATGTTGGGCCAAATGTATTCAGTCGTGAAGGAACATTTCATGTGTTAACATTCCAGAATAATTATAATGAAGTTTTTAGCAATAAAAATTTACGTTTGTCAGTATACATATTATGAAACACTTCAGTATGGACAGAATAAATAATTTTACGAGTATTAGAAAAATAATATTTCTTGAATTTTTTTATAGAAAAAAAATAACAACAACAATGCTTTTTGTTTTGGTTATTATGTTACTCAAATAACCTAACCTCTACAAAAAATGTTACCTTTGTTTTTTGTCATATAAAAATTATAAAAGAATAATTAACCAAGAAAATAATGAAATATGTCATCTGCTCTTAGATTAAAAAGAAAATTTTGAACTATTGTTCGGATATAGCATTTAAAAACATTCAGCTTAGTGAATTAAATATAACAACTGAATTGTTAAATAATTAGTGACAGTTAAATTGTATTTTAATTCACTGATTAAATAAATTATTGACCATTCCACCTCTGGACAGACAATTTGTAATGGCTGCCAACCTGCCTCACTGCTGGCTTAGTTCCAAACTTGGACGTCATGATGTGTGTCGCACGCATTTTTCGGCAAGTTTTAAATATCGTATGATAATTATTCACTTGAAATACCGATTTCTTCTTCTTCTTTTTGGTATTATTTATTGAATTATAAATATTGTGGTAATATAAATCAGCATAAAAATCATAAAAGAGCATAAAGATCAACATAAAATTATTATGATCACTTAAATTCTGACGTGAATCACAGTATCAATATTATAATTAATACAACAAGAAATAATCTCGAACATTTCATTATATTATAACTATTATTATAGTTTTCCTCATAAAATTTTATCTAATAGAATAATATGAATATGTTCTATTTTTCACTACAATATAGTATATAAATATTAAATTCGAAAGAATTTTGTTGCATGAAAGTTGTTGTGAAATTATATATATATAATGATACACCAATGACCAGTACACCCTCGTTGAGTGGCTATATGGTGTGCTATTTGAGCCGGCGGCATAACTGGGCCATATGTATTTGAGGATGCTAGAAACAATGCTGTAAGAGTTACTGGTGATCACTATCGTTATGTGGCATATTAGTAAGCTTTATTGTGCTAGAATTGGATCTTCTATTGAGCCTACAGTACATGTGGTTGTAATAAGACGGTGCCACATCATACTCACCTGCTGCTACGATGCAATTTTTTTGAGAAACTTTTCCCGGCCAAATTATGCTTCCTGATTTGACCGTTTCCGACTATTTCCTATGAAGTTACTTGAAGAAAAAGGTGTATATCAGCAAACTAACCACAATCCCGATACTTAAAGACAACTTTCGAAAAGAAGTTGCTGAATTGAAAG
>JAPMAE010009416.1:0-10644 GCA_036584705.1 Rhyacophila sp. 25_7 | reverse complement strand
GCCTTGAACCCGAGATCCCCGCTTGATAGGCGTACGCGCTACCAACTAGCCTAGCGAGGACGACATTATTTTAACGTTAAATATTATATATATATTTATTGTAGAGTTTTATACATTTTATTTTCTATGACTTTATTTTAAATATATATTACATAGAAAACTTGTTTATTTTTCACTTTCAAAAATTATATTTTTCTTGTTTCAGGTCCCAGAAGGAAAGCACGTCCTGTTAGCAGTTAGTCAAACAAACCGTCACAAAATTCACATCAAGGACCAGATTGTCAAATACGACAGAAGTCAAAGAGTTCTCAAGTAAGAAAAACTTTATTTTTTTCATCAAAATCATAGAAAACACATTTTTCTAAACGCTTTGATACTGAACACTTATGAAACTTTAATAAAATATTTTACATAATATAGAAAGATTTTTTTTATCTACGCTAAAGGTTATATTTTTTCCGTTAACTTTCAAAGATTGAAAGTATTGAAAACTCAGTCATTTGAACAACCATTTCTAAGGATATATAAAAACGACTTGGGCGTTTATGAATATTTTTAATATTTATTTCATATTCAAGGTAACACTAGCAAAATTTTCACTTCTTTATAAATAAAAAAATGTTTTTATATACGTTAATTCAAGTTTACGATAAATCATAGTATATAAACTATTATCAATGAGTAAATTCTACAGTTGATTCCAATGAATAAGAATTAAAATCTGAATAGCACAAATATTTTTTTAGAGCTATTTAAAAATCAAAAACTTTTATTTGTAAATACGAGTATACACTATAATTATATTCGATTAACTGTCCACGGTGAAAGAAATCCTGAAAAATATATTAGTTTTATAAATATGATTAAAAGATATCAGACGAATCAATATAATACAAAAATGATAATTAATAAACAACATCGTAATGACCAATTTATTTTGCTTTATTTTTTTATTAATTTTGTAAAAATATTCGTACAGTTTGAAATAAACTCTTATAAATTTTCTAGTTATGTTATTTTTAACAAGTAGTGATTTTACAGATAATAATGTCTTCGTAATGAATTGATATAAAAATTATATTACCGGTATTGTTAATTAGAACGATTTAAATTCATAATATTTTGTATGAATAAGTATAATATTTGTACTTCCATTTCAATATAAAAGCTTTTCATTAAAAATTGACAGTAAATAAAATTAATTTAAGAAATAATAATTTACTTGTTTAATCAGATTGTATACCTTTCACGCTAATAAGAATTTGTAGCTATGTAAAGATTTATTGTAAATTTTAAACAATGATAAATAATCATGCCTGGTAGAAACTCAGTAAGGTAAGCATGATGATTTTTATATGTGTTTACGTAAAAGTGGGAAGATTGACATATTACATAATGTTCTAGATTTCTCAGTTATATGTAAAATGAATACAGGTTAGTATTAGCCAGAATAGGTATGTTCTCATTCGTGTCACTAGGATGGCAGAAAATAAATTTATATTTTTATATGTTTACAGTATGATTTAGTATTTATTTTAATACAGCAATAAGAATCTTATATTTTTAATTCAGTAGAAACCTTTTTGTGGGTATACTGTGATAAAAACCTAAGGTTATTCAGTCAGAAACTCAGTGATGAAACATTCATAATATGCTTTGTATTTCTTTATAAAATGCAGCAGAATAAATTTCCTAGCTTAAGTGCACCAAACACTGTACACAAACATTATTTGCTATATTGTTTTTACACTATATATCCCTGGAGCAATGTCACCCGTCCGGCAAAGTAACAAAAAGCTCTAGCAAGTTCGAAACCTCACGACTGAAGTGCTAGAAGCTTGTAGCGGGCGACTAACAAAAGAATTTCTTTGTTTGATGCAATCTAGGTGTAGATAACACTATGAAAAAGTTTTTAAGCACAGTCAACTTCGAGTGTTAAGTCGACGTGTCAACGACAATGAGGAAAATCGCGAGTGGTAAAGTTTTCATATTTCCTCAAGACTGGTGAAGCTTTATTAATGCGTTTTTCCACCTTACTAAAGTACCACATATTGAAGTTTTTTTGGATATATTTTATTCTTTAACTGTTAAGTAGATTTTTTTTTAAAACACTCATATATTTTGACTGTACCCTAATATTAAGTATTTTTCAATCGTTAAGATTTAAATATGAGACAACTGCAGTATTTAGTTTTACTCTATCGTTCGTGAAATCTAAAAATGAAAATTTTAAAAAATAATTTATACAAATGGTGTTTCTAACAATATAAAATTGTACTTATTTCCAATATATTTTAGCTTACAAAAGATTTATTTTTACACTCTCTATCTATTGAAACTACTCGTGTATGATTTAGCAAGAATAGTACATTTAAACTGTAATTTTGTATAGTTCGTTCAGGAATAATCCGCAATTCATATTATACAAAGTAATTTGAGAAAGCTCAGATTGGTTCATGCCATTTGCATATCCTTGTGTTCAAGTAAAATGATCACATTTATATTAAATTTATTGGATTTAAAATTTTCAACAATAGATTGAAAAGCAAAAGCTTTTATATATTGTAGCATAAAAATATAAAATGTGTAAGAGAGTTGATCTATATATACAATATAAAATCATTTATTTTAGCTTATGTTGATTGAGGGGTGTATTTCCAAAGTGAATTTACTCCACTTGTCCAAAGTTGTGGCAAATAAACAGTGTCGATATTACACATCTTCTTGTTATGTACATTGCATATGATATTTTACACTACAAATGAACATAACAAAAAATATGTAATATCGACTTAGTAAACATTTTTCTGGCATTTACCCCAAATTTGTTGAAGTAAAATAAGTCTACTCTGGAAATATATGCATCAATTATTGGTGAAGAAATAAAATATGTACTATTTTAATATATTTTTTTATATTGTGTGAATTTAGAGTACATAATAAAAATGGTTTAGCATATTAAAAACATATTTTGGAGAAAGAACTATAAAAAAACTGTAGTTTGAATTGCACATATTTAATAATGTTACTTTAAGATCGTTCCAAAATATTTTTATATTAAATTCAGAATTTCTTATACAAAAGCTAACTGAAAATCTACTTTAAATTGAAGAGAAAGCAATCAAACTATGACGCACTTTGCCACTTTGTCTCACCGGGGTAATACTTTAAAGTTATTCAATCCGGTCAAAAAAAACTACAAAAGGTGCAAAAATGTCCCTAGCGTTTTTATAGTTGAATCAAGTGGAAATTTCATTATTGGAAAAGTTATTAAAACTAATTTAAGCTCCTTGCCTTTGTTCGATCGGCGCCTAAGCTTTTCAAACTAACTGACAAGGATTTCGTTCAGATTTTTTTCTTTTTTTCTAAGAAGCTTCGAGTTTTTTTAATAATATTACGTGATATTTTCTGTGTGATTAAATTTTTCCATAAATTTTATAAATAAACATTCTAAATTATTTTGAAATTTTTATCTTGATAATTCACTTTGCTATTTTTTATTTGAAAGTTATATCAATTATATTTAACCAGAATAAAATGCTGTGTTGTTTTATTTTTTTATGGCAAGAAACATTTTTATTATTTTATTTTATCAATCTTTGTAAAAAAATGATAAGGGAACTTTTAAAACGTTAGAAGAATATAACGTTATGACAGAAAATAGTAAAATCTATACGCACATATTTATATATTTCTGAATAAAAACCATATACGTGCATACAAACTATCTATAATATTTTATAATAGTTGCACTTTTTATTCTTTCTTTCTTCACAGTATCTGGTTGTTTAAGAAACGTACCGCAGGGATGTATTGGCTACTGCATAAAAATAAATTGCCAATAAATACTAAAAATATATTTATAAATTTTTAAGAAATCTTTATAATTTTGCAAATTATTATAACTGAGAAAGCATGAACAAAAATACGTTAGTCACCATTAATTTATTTTGTTATATTTTCACATTATAAAGACCTTATAAGCTCCATCTCGAAACACATATGAAAATTTAAAAAAATGGGGAATCAGCATTAACACATGGTATTAAGTTACTTCAAAGTATTCCCGAAATTATTTGACTATTGAAAATTATCAATGATGAGAGCAATTTTTCGACAAGTCTGCATATAACGGTAGGTTTATTGTTAGACATAAATACTTCATGTAAATATTTATCATGTAAAATTTAATTGAAAAGCAGTTTTTTTCGTAAAATTAATAGTTTTAAAACACTTTAACTTTTATTTATAAATAAATTAAAACATGAAAAAATGTTTTTTTTAAACATACGAACTAAATTAACGCAAAGAAATCTGTCTTCACTATATATTATATATTCTGATACGATTTATCGGGATTTCAGGTTATTTAAACGCTAGTCTCTTGAACATATTAACGATGCAAAAAGAGAATCTGGTATATATAAAAGTTTTATTTATTTACTTTATGAAAATATTATTGTTCATCAGTGCTAAAAATCGTAAAATTAAATGAATAGTTTTCTTTAAAAGCCATTGAAAATTATGTTCTCAGCTGTCGGAATCGTTTCATTTATGCTGTATAAAAATAAATAAATTATGAATAGTAGTAATATTAATAAAAAATTGAATGATAAGCGATTTGAAATAAAATAAATGTATTTTTATTATATAATATTACTTATCATAATTGCTTAATTCAACTCTGTGTTTTACCTTTATATTTGCTGACGTCGGATCTTTTCTACGATTCTGAATTGTACAAATTGCCGTTGAGACGAGCGCAAAAGAAATTTAAGTCGCAATTTAGATCGACCTACAAAGATTATCTTTCGCAATGATATAAGGTATTGGAAATTCGTTATTATTTTGTATTGTACTGGAAAATCAAATTATGTAACTATAAATACAAATCGTGTTACGTTGAGCCCATCATTATAATATTTTCGAGCAGAGAATATTTAAAATATGGTTCATATTGTTTATGCTTTAGATATGTTATTATTTCTTGAAAATAGTATCGGTGATGAATGAATATTATATCGATCCTGTTTAGGTAAAAAGGCGTAATTCTCAGTTTTTTGAAAATTGTTTTTATTTGAGAATCACAATGTACACAACTAAACAAACGATCTGTCAAAAAGAATTAAGCCAAAAACGCCGAATTATTATCGAAATTCAGCTTTAGATTTTGAAAAAAGAACAATCTACTTAGTTTTGTTGAAAGGAAAAAAGCATTAACCATCAATTTTAATGATTTTTCTTTAATAAGTTAATTATTAGATTATAAAAATGACCAAAAACCAGTTTATTGGTCATCATGCATTTCAAGTTTGTATTAATGTAACTGACTAAAAATCATTAAAACACGTTTTTTGTGCCTCCTGTAATTTTTTTTCTATGAGGGTTACTCCTTTTTATCTAAACACGGTTGATATATTTACGTTTAAAAAAATATAATCTATATCTTATTTACTTCATGAATATTTTAAAATAAGAAAATAAAAATTATAAGCCTGACATAAATATGAATGTTATGAAATGATTTATAATATAGAAAAATATACTTTTTATTATCTCTCTATTTTGTTGTACATTTTGAGGGCTTAAAGTCAAATAAAGTTGTCTACAAAAGTGGAACTCTTTTATTTTCTTGGAACTCAACAACGAAGATGTTTATTTAAAACCTAATGTTCAAATATTTCTTGTTGTTTGATAATTTGATTTTTCTTGTGACAAGAACGCTAGCAGCTTATAGAGTATTTTGATATTAAACAAAGACAAATTTATGTAATTAACGTTAAACCTTACAGACGATTTAAGAAAAATACTCGAAAAGATTGATATACCGTTGTTTGACGATTATGTAGCCAAGAATGTAGAATAACATTATCGCAAATTAAAAAAAACGCATTTTTTTTCATCACATTGTTTGATTTTAAGCTGTCGATTTTTTATAATAAATAGTCGTATGATACCATTTTAAAATTTGATAAAAAACCGGAATAAATAAGTAACTTTCATTTTCTTTCATTTCATAAAAACCAAACACATTTAAAAAATACATTTTTTTTACATTTCATTCTTCACTATATTTGCCTGTGTTTTGCATAAATTCTATAACTTATTTATAATTGTATAACGCAAATTTTGATATAAATAAATTGTTTTTACTCTAGAAATATTTGCAAAGTTTAATGAAAATTTTTTCTAGTCGTTAAAGTACTTAAATATGACAATATATTACCAAAATTTATTATGGGCATTATCTGAAATAAGGATTAAAAATGTATTATTTTTTAAATTATAATTGGAAAAATAAATTATATTTTCGTTCTTTATTGTGTCCATATGCCCATCGTCTAGGTAATTAAGCTTTTAGTCTACTATGAACTAAAAAATCTTAATAAAAATTTCCAGACATAACACTCAGCTTATTGTAAATTAGTAATTGTGAAAAATAAAGCGTAGAACTTTTCAAATTCGCTATTAATGAAAACACTTTCTTGTTATTCTGTACGGTTTGTATACAAACAAGTTTGGCCAGTAAATAATGGGGTGGAAATAAACTTATCAAAATGTTTCTTTTCTCAGATAATAATAAAAAATAGTTTGACAATATTATTTTTAAAAACACAATCAATATGCAAAAACGTGAATATACATATTTTTCAGCAACATATTTAAAAAATATATTATAATTAGACATTCACTCCAACACAGATATCGTTTAAAAGTTGTTTATATAATTTTGACATTTGCGTAATATAAACTAAACAATAGATGAACGACTATTCTTTGAAATTATAACATATTAGAAATCGACAATTTTTTTTTACAGAAAGCCCAAAAAACATTATTTAATGATTTTTAGTCAAAATTACATTGACACAAACTTGAAATGCATAATGACCAATAAATTGATGTTTTATTTTCCGGATCTGATACATAAAAAGGGTATTAAAAGAAAATCAATAAAATTTAGGGTTAATGCTTTTTCCTTTCAACACAAACTCAGTAGATAGTTCTTTTTTCAAAATCAAAAGCTGAATTTAGATAATAATTCAGAATATTTTATTAATTCCTTTTGAAAGAACGTGTATTTAGTTTTTTTACATTAGGATTGATTTAATTATAACAATTTTTTCGAGGATCCATTACTAACGGGTTTGTGGAGTCACCTTCCTGACGCTTGCATATATAAATAGTTTTTTTTCACATATTATTTTAAATACGGAGTGGATCCTTACAAAACAGTATCATCATTCACATTAGTGAAAAGACTAAAATTTGTAGAAGAGTTAAAGGTTATCAGTTAACCTTGTCACCTAATCCTCTGTGACATGAAGTACAAGTATCTTGTGCACTTGGTGTGCTAACGACTCAATTTACCAAACTATTTAAGCTTGTGGTTTGCAAGTCCACTTGAAAGTAGAATTGCTTCTCATAAGATAGCGAATATTTTTTAAACACTGTTGGGAATTACCAAGATTTCTTGCTCTATCAGATGAATTATGGTAAATAATTACAATTAAACTATTAGAACTAACTTTGATAGTTATTATACAAAATATAAGATTTTTTTTATTCATTACCAAATAATATTAGTTACGCTACAATAAGTTTATACAAAAAAATAATACTGAAGAAACGAGTATGAAAATCTTCAATTTCAGTTTTTTTTATTAAAGCTTTAATAGCCATTTAATAAAGAAATAATATTTTTTTGCTGTAGCTAAATTCAATGTAATATATACTACAAAATTGTCACAAGAAAGACGTATAAAAAATGTGTTAAAAATTGAAATTTCTTTTAATTTGCGTATGTTTTATTCTATTTGATAGCAAATAAACATTTAGTTATACATTCAACTTAATTTAATATTTTTTTTTATGCTTTACTAATATATCTAAAATTCTCAAATTTTACAAATTAAATGATATGTTTTCAAGAAACGTAGAACAAAAACATTTTACTTTTTAATAAGTATTCGTATAAAAATACAATTTTCAACATTCCTTCTACCACTTTTGGAAGTCTTTGTACGTCGCTGACCACGACAGTTTCTCACATTTTCAATGTCATATTAAACGTGTTTGTTTAATAAGGTCAAATCTTCGTCGAATATTAAAAAAGTTTCGGTATAAGTAAGATTGATATTTGGCTATTTGCTTTTACAGTCGATTAAAATAAGTTTGTTAAATGCGTCCCACGACAGTATCGACCGATAAATTAGTCCTGTGAACTTATTAATGAACAAACTAAGTATTATAATTTTAGGGTTAAACTTTATAGCTTGAATGTGTAGGTATATTGTTGAAACTATTTCTTTTAAAAGGGGTAAAGTCCATTTTTTTCATTCAAGATATTTTAGTCGATCAAAAAATATCAATAGAGTATCTTTATTTTATACTCAGTACAATAAATAACAATAACAATCACAAGTAACTATACTAATAATTTATATTTTATAGATAAATAAACCTTTCTGTGAATATAATTATACACGTATATATATATTAAAATAATTAACTCAAATTACTATTTTTTTAATTATAGTATTGTTCGTTAGTTTCTCGACAAATAAATACGACAATTGCGTGCAAGAAAAATTATCATAATATTAATACACACACATAGACAATTGAGCACAACACAGATGTACACATGACAATTGAAAATATAGAAATCTTCTGGTATTTTAAACTGAATTCACGTAATAATGGGATATGAAGTTTTTATATTTCGTTTTAAACAATAAATATTTAAAAGAAATATCATGAAAAGCGTATGGAATGATTATTATTATCACTTGCTTCTTTACTCTGTGTTGTTCTATGGTAGCAAATCATGGCACTCTACAAAGTCTCAAAATAACCAACCGTTGGTTCACTGAACATACTTTCAGGATGTGAATCTGAAAATCAATTCAGTAACTGGTCAAAAACATAAAATGAACTCTTTTCTCTTTGTTATTTATTACTACGTGATTTTCATCACTATTATACGTACTCGGTGTATATGCTGTTCTTGAAATTAGAGACTGTATATGATATGTGATTTTTATCACGCTTACACGAACTCAGTGTATATAATATTCTTGTTATTTATTACTGGGATATGCACCCAAATTGTTCAGCTAATAATTGACAACTATCCATAAAAAATACTGTTAAAAATTGTTTTCACTGTGGTCGTCTCTCAATTTTCTAACAGGTATAAATGAAGCATGTACTTCTAAAGTAAACTTATTTTAGTTCAACGAATTTGTGGTTAATGCCAAAAAACTGTTTACGGTGTCGATATTACATATTTTTTGTTATCTTCATTACATATTGTATTTTACACTAAAAATGAATATAGCAAAAAAAAATATGTATTTATTATCGACACCGTAAACACTTTTTTGTCATTTACCACAAATTTGCTAACGTGGAATAAGTTCATTTTGGAAATACACGTCTTAAATAATACACAAATTAACTTTTTTGATTTATTTAAAAAATGGTCTAATACTATATAAAAATAGTATTAAAATACTATATAAAAACAGTATTATAATTTTATTTTTAAATATATTATAGACAGCTTTATATGGACTTATATTAATTTTATAAAGTACCCAACACCGCTATTAGGAAAATGTCATGGTTAGGAAAATTTGGCTTGGAAGTACGTGGGAAATCATGTTTAAAATACCTTACACGAGTTTTAATATACATGTATCTATTTTAATGTAATTTCCATTTATATTTCATCTGCAACTTCAGTTCATACATTTGTTCGATGCGTTTTGATAAGATTACCATAATACGCAAACACTGGGCAATTTGAATAATTACGTGTATGAAGTTATAAATAATGCTGCAGACCATATTATTTAGAAAAGCTAATTTAGAATTCGAAATATGAATTCGGTAGTTCGCTACGCGGCCACATTGCACACACATGGCGATACGAGCGTGCATACAAAGTGGACATAACCTAACCGCCCACCAGATGTGGTTACTTTAATAGGTAACGTTCACACCGGTAGAGTAACTAGACCACATAAAAAAACTTTTTATTTTAATTATGTAACTTTGAGGATGAAACATAGCATTTTTAACTGTTTATATCCAAGTAGCTGTCAAAACGTAAAATTAAAATACATCAACACTAACCTTAATAAAAGTATGATTACAAACCATTATAATATCAACAATATTTGCAACAGAAAATAGTCGATTTAATGTGCAAAAAAATATGAATAAAGTAGACGTAACAAAGTGAATTGAGTGTTGAAAAGCGTATGTTTGTTTTACTTATTTAAAACTTACCATTTAATATCGTTTTGTAAAAATAAATACAATTTTAAAAGATGTTAAAAATAACAATACAAACTTGACCATATACAAAACATATTATTCTCATAGTCACATATAAGTACAAAAATAATGCTCCATACAGCTCGTCATAAATTTAGTTTATAACAATAAACAGTGTTTGCAAATAGTAACCTCGATTTTTTCTAATAATAATCACATGGATAAATATCAATGCATATCATTAAGCAGTACAAATTACATATTCTCTAAGATTTTTAAAATACAAAAATTGCATTATTTTGGTAAATAAGCTAGTCGCCCTCGTGGGTGAGTGGATAGTGGCATCCGATTCACGAG
>JAPMAE010009388.1:454-10656 GCA_036584705.1 Rhyacophila sp. 25_7 | reverse complement strand
TATTATCGGATTCTCCCCAGGGGCAGTGATTTCTGCACATGTTATTATGTCAGTGGAGAGCTGCGACAAATAAAGAACACCAAAAACAGGGTTAGCGACTTTATTGATACAGAAACCACCTCGTATATAAAAATAAGACTTCAGCAAAGATTCATCGCAATCGGATTACTGAGAAAAGAGACTATAGGGATCATAGCCATAGACATTCATTTATCTATATATATATATATATATAGATTACAATGATACTCGTATCAATTCTCTATAAATGTAAATCGTTTAATGAAAATTGATGACTTGTATTTACCTGACAGAACTCCGGCAAAATAACGAGACATGGATCTTCGTTGGAACAGTAAAATAAAAATTATATACTGTGAAATTTAAAATATTTTTTTTGATCCAAGTTTTTTGTTTGTTACTGCTCGTTTGTAATAAGTGTATGTGAAAATTTCTAAAAAAAATGTTGATAATAGTTGCAAGAAGCTGCTTCTTTTCAATTCTAAAAACCGTAATTTGAAAGTATTACATCTTATATGATAAATTACGTGTATGATTTTTGTGATTCCAATTAAATCGATGTTATTGTGTACTTTTAATTTCAGCAGCTCTTAAAACCTATTTTTTATGAGGGATTTTTCAACTTGTGTTAATATTCACATACGCCTGAATTTTTTTTATAATATCTAATTAATTCAGCATCAGTTATTGCCGTCGAGTTACTAGATAAGGAGAAAAAGTATAATTGTCAGTAATAGAAGAATCTCAGTTGATAGTATGTACTATAATAAGATTTGACCTTTAATGTTTAAAGACGTAGGTAGTAAGTAGTAAAGTTGATAGCAATCCTTAAATGATGTGATGTGTACTGCACTAGCTACGTTTGTACTACTACGCAGTTAGCGCCGCGGGGGCGACGACCGGCCAAAAAGTCGACAAAACGTGTAAAAATAACGAAGCGTCGGAAATAAAAAAAAGGGGCCCCAAACTCCTTCTGCCTGTCTAATTATAACTAAATTATACAACCTGTTTTTTTTACCGCGAATTATTCGACGAACGGCGAGTCGCGTGCGGAAATTGTCACGTGACTGTTTTTTTTTTCTTCGGAAAAAACGTGGAAAATGATGCTAATAAATGAAATTTATTGACCTTTTTGTAATTTTAAAGGAATAGGGTTGCTTGCGAAAAATATTTTTGGGAAAAATTCTTCAAGACGTTCAGCCTACTGGCGTGTTTATTAATTCGGCACAAGTGGCTACGCTTGCACACTCTAACGAGGATATTTGTGGGGTTTGAAAGTACTGTGGGAACATAGATAAAAAAAGAACTAAATATTTGAACAATTTCCGGATTTGGTTTCAAGTTATTGTTAAGTAAGCATACAAAATACGCGGAAATATTTTAAAATCATCGCGCATCATAATTGCGACTGTTGTAAGAATTTTCATTGAAGAGTGTGAAAAGTGATTTTATATACAAATTGCTTTTGTTTCATAATTTGTTTAAACTTGCATTAAAACAAAAATAGAGTCGGTCGTGGACTACAGTGAAACAGTTCTTTCTCATCAGCCAACTTGGCATGTAACATTATCAATGTGCACTTTTTTGACTACAGTGTAAGGGATATCTATATATAAAAGATTATATTCTGTTTAATATTTATTAGAACACAACGCACAAACAGTTATTGCATTTATTTATTTATAATTTACTTGTAGTCGATACGCGTAATATCCACACAGCAATAAAAGTGATTATAATATCTTCATATATTAAAACTGTATACTTTGAAGTGTCAAAACGGTCCCTCTCCTGAATCTCCTAAAAAAATACGTAGGCCTTTGGGGTCTTTTCTATAAATTTTATACTTCCGTTTGCGATGTGTACTTTACAAAATATATGAATAAATATTATATAACTCCAGTTTTAACTAAATACGTTCCTGAATGATTTTACAGTAGACCATAAACTTCTAAGTCATATCCAAACGATTTCTGCAGGTTATAATCAAATATTTGTATGTACGCTGTATTGTATGTACACGGTTTCTCCAATTCTTGAAGATTATTGTAAAAATACACTGGGTTTGTGGTGTGGTATCACCTGTATCATAATAAAAACACTTTTGTGTTGGGTTACTTAGATAGCGCAATACTGCTAAAAAATAAAGAGGCCCATAACCCTAAAAAATAAACTTTTTATTAAAAGCGAAGATGGAGAAATAAATGCCTCTAAGTCAACAAAAATATTTCGACACGCTGTTTTACAATATTTTTTTCATAGGCTATAAACGAGTGTTATTGTAAGATCAAAAATCGATAATGATATGCACGGCATGTCCGCCAGCAGAGTTCAATTTATTTAAAAATATTTATTGAAGGAATATCCATTTGTCGAAGCTATGAACTTGCATACTAAATAGTGAGATCGACGGTAGAAGAGCTAATAATAAAATAAAATGACGTAGTGTAAAACAATAATAGACCAAAGTCTCGTGCAAATTTATATATTCCTCAGAGTAAATATACTTTTCGGATCTTTGCTGACAATGGCAACAAACACTAGCATGCGAATATTTCGAAGTGCTGATCAGCAATTTTCTTGGAAGTATTTAGCTATCTTTCAACTTGGAGTATTGAAATATATGGAAAATATTCATGACTGAAATTTCATCAATTGCTGTCAATCACCGACTCTTCAAATTAAATTAAATTTCATGGCAACATATTATGAATATTAATACCCAAAACTCTCTAGTTAATTGATTTTTATGGACTTTAAAAGATATAATTTAAGTCGCGCATTGGTGTAACTTAACATAAGGAATATTTTGCTGCTAATTTTTATGGTTCGATACGATTAGTGATTTATATGTTTATTCTAGGTAAATTAGTGACAAAACAGTCTGTAAAAGAATAAATATCACCAATCGTAATAAAGTATAAAATACCGATTTGAATGAGGTGCTTTTTATATTTTTACATAAGAAATATACGATATCTTCTCCACCGCGGTATCTTCTATATCGGAAAATAAGTAGGCTTAATCTCAGTATTCAAGTGATTTTTATGTACAAGTAAGGGTATCTAAGTGTGTGGCATAAATAGAGTTAGAAAAAATATTTTTGCATGTATTGATTTTCACATTAAATAATTTCAATATATGATGTTAAATCTCAAAGGTTTGGGGTAACAATAAACAACTTTGATGGGAAAATCTCGGATAAAACCGATAAGAAAATCTTCATATTCACCGTCTCGGAGAGGTAATGGAATTAATATATACTCGTATATATTTATTTCTTTATTTCCTTAAAAATGTGTACCTTGAAGAAGAGAGGTAGGGATAAATATGCCTACCGGATATATTATAGAGTAGGTTACATAAGTTCTATACTATTAAAATACAAAGATATTCTATTTGCATGAAAATATTGCAGGCTTATGAGGAATCTGAAAGCTCCAAGTGATAAAGTTAATTCATTACGTAAAGTTCGTAAGAATTAATATATTTTATTTGACTGTTGTGCCTTTTGTTCACCATACGACAAACGGTCTTCAAACAACTAACGTGTGCGGCGCTGCTTTTATAATTTGCAGAAGTAGATGAAAATCTCTAACTTTGTGTCCTTATATTATAAGGCGCGGTAGAATCGATACGACAACCGTTTCGAAAAACAACATTACGCAATCAAAAATAATCAGGTGAATAACACATGACCACCGACTGCCAAGTGTCAATATGATATTTTGTAGAAGAGAGGATGAACGAGATAGGGGGTGGGGGGGACGAAACATAGTTATAAGGCGCTCTTCACTCACCCAGAGCTCTCATGAATGATTTTATTGTTGTTATTTTATAATTTTTATTTTTAGCGACTTGCGATCCACCAAGGCCGCGGACAAGTTGAACGAGTACATGTAGAACCAATGTCGATGACCTGTATGATTTTCACTCGTGCTAAACGGACAATTTGCGAGCAGGAAAACTAGGATTATGCATATGTTAGAAAATTATAATTTGTAATTAATTTATTTTCGATTACTTCCTTCGTATGTAGATTGTATGTACGACGAGTTTATAAGGAGACGAGTAACATATTGGATTTTCTAAAAAAAGTTCATTCGAAAATTTACCTATAGTAAAAATACACACACAGTTGAAATCATTTAACATCACATAATAATCTGGTCTTGACAAGTTACTCAATTTCATGCATACATTTTAATTAAACAAAAAACAAAAATCGCTTATTACGAAAGGATTTCGCATTTCAGAAATACAATAAAATATACCGATTTGAAATATAACTCATAAGTTACTTTATTTTGACTAGACCGATATCTATAATAAGCAATAGAAACACGGTTATCGCTTACCGCATATGAACCTTAAGCAGGTAATGTCGCTACTGCTTTAAGCAAATGGGATCACTGAGTGTCAAGAAAACATTTCAATATGTTGCAACATTTCAGTTTTCAAATATAGATGGTTTATTTTTTAATTGAGTGACATATGTCCAAAGTAATGAACTATATATTTAGTGAAAATATATTGCATTTATCTCCCATATCAGTGTAATCATTTACATTTTATTATTACAAAAAAAAATATTCATAATTTTTAGTTTCTTCATTATTGTGTGTTTTTGTTCATACAAATAAATTAACTATGCGAGGGTAATGAGTTTGCTCAAAGCGATGCGCTATAAACTTTTAACGTATAAATAAACTTTCAGATTTAACTCTATTATTACAACAACACATAATTTTTCTTTTAACGCGTAATTCTCAACACATTAAGCATTTCTTTGTAAAACTGTGTTATTAGTTCATTTATGGAATCTTCCCAGTTATTATTTATTCCTAAATAAAAATTATGCAGGTTGTTTGATTTATTCTTTCAGTATTGCGAAAACAGCTTTAATATTTAGAAATCAACCATATATTCTGAGCAATATAACCTAAATTAATCATTGATATAATAAATTACTTGCATACTAACATAATAGTCTTGGCGTTATAGTAAGGCAAAGAACGAATATGACTACTTGTTGATTGAAAGTGAGAAGAGCAATAATTATGTGACTAGGAAAGATTGCCGACAGCTTGACAATGAATGCTTTGGAGAGGCTGACCGAAGGATCACTCTTTGTGTATATTATGCACGTGAGGAATCGCGAATAAGAAAATAAATAGCTTCGAGGACAGGTCCTTAACCTACGGCATGTCGGTGGGTACTCACTGTGTGAACGAGGTAACTGAATATAGACTGGCGTCAATAACAAACTATCGTTACTTTTTATACCAGAATGCATGGTATCGATACAAAAAGACCGATGTTTATTAGTTTCTATGTAAGCTTGTGATCATGCAAACATTCTGCCAAATAAAAGTGCGCGTGCAAGGGCATTTCTAAATTTTGATGATATTTTATAACAGAATTTATAAGACAAATGCATCATTTTATCATCAATTTATCTATTTTATTGATAGTTTTGTCTCATTCTCAAAAACCGAGTAAATCAGTACAGGACATGTTATAATTGAGTACAAGGAGACACAATGTGTTTTGGCGTACTTAATACTCGTATCAGTAAATTGATATCTCGAGAATAAGGAACATTTTTATATTTACACGAGTTAATTTCACAATATCTGTATGCAAAATTATCTTACATTACCCCGAAGTCCAGGCGTAATATGTATGTTTACAATATAATTTTTAATTACATTGACGAATCATTTCTTATGAAATTAAATACTTCAAGTATTAAATGATGTTTATAATTTTTAATCCATGTCTTCGAAATCAATATTTACATTGATAACTTGATGTCTATAATAATATTGGTAATACATTAAACTGATAATCTGGTCTGGCGAGTTCCAGGAATGGGTCTTTATATCTTTAATTTGCGATTAAAAGTTATTTGTTTGAAAATTTCCCTATGCGAAATAAGCGAAAAAATAAATTAAAGTTGTCGAAAATGTTACTTTGACACCGGATATATTCTTTTGACATCAACTTTATCAGTGTATTGCGAAATAAATAAAAAAAAACATATCTTTACCTAGATACCGACTTACTCAATTGCTTATCGAAATCGTTTCGGTGAATTTTAAATTTGTTTGTTTGAATAGTCAAAATTTACAAATAGATAACATTTCATATTGTAGAAAAGATAAATAAATTATTGTCAAAATTCTTATTAAAAGTTACTTTAAAAATGAATATAAGTTGTTTCATACTTATTTCTCGAAATTTATTATATTTATTTAAATAGCGTATTAATAATATTCTGAAATTTTATCAATACCAACATTTCGCAATGTTTTGTGAAGATGTTCGTGAATCAATAGTATATCAACCTTTTTCGAGGAATGTCATGAATATCTATCTATCTATACAGTTTCATATAAGGAGTTATTCTCCTCAATACATTGAATTACTTTTTCAATATTTTTTACTTGTATGATACAGAATTGTGAAAACACTGAAACATTTAGGTATTCCAAAAATTTGCAACCGGCATTTTGAAACGCTCGCTATTCTATCACAAAAATGCTATTGACTGCATTCGTCTTGTACTAATTTTGCTTGAAGATAAATGTTGCTTATGGTGTTTTAGTGAACAGTTGTTCGATTTAAAGATATTATTAATTGTGATTTATTAGCTCTAGTATCAAATTTACAATTTAAAAAAAGCTTTTATAGCCAGGATATTAGCCTAAACGCTTGGCTAATTTATTTACATTATGCCTTTGCCAATTTTCGTATTTTAACGACAAGTTAGATATTCATTATTCTAAAATGAAATCTCTGAATAACAAATAATTTACACGTGTTAGCGCGCAAATTTATTAAGAGAACATAAACAAATGATAACAACATTAATACTCGAAAGAAAAAAAAATGTTAGAACTTCGAAGATGTTGAAACATACGCGGTACACGAATTAAAAAAAATAGTAAAAATATATTAAAACAATCTTCAGATCGAATATGTATAATTTCAGTGCGAGTTAATAATGTAAAAACATAGTGGATAAAACGCACGTTTAAATGTAGTATTACAATAATTATTGACAGGTGTTTGAATATTAACTTTTTAGTGCAATATAAAAAGTTTCCGCACAATCTTATTGGATAATTAATTCAGTAATACTATTGTTAAGAAAAAATGATGAAAGTAAAATGAACAAAGGGAATGTCAACGGGCTACAATAAACCAAAATTAATATTCAAGTTCGATGGCCGAGTCAATTTATGTAAAATGTATGCAAATACTTTCATAGTTGGTACTATACAACTTGAGTTGATTAGAATCTCGGCATAATACACACGTGGGCATGTGGCAACATTTATATATTTGGTATAATGTGTTACCTGTTATAACTAAATAAAATAAACTGTTACGTAAGAACCTATCCACTCTGGGTCAAATAAATCATTGAAATTATTTATAGTGGTACAGTTACTAAACTGTAATAAATATGTGTACGGTCACGGTCGTAGTAATGTATCAATTTTATCTTTACGTTGTAAATGAATTTTTGGTTTGGATGATATTGTTGCAGATTTTGATAATATTAACACACAAATGTTTGCATATTTATCAACCGTGTCTTTCTTTTCCCACAATGCATATACACATGAGGCGTGTATTTCCAAAGTGAACTTGTCCCACTTCAACAAATTTGTGGTAAATGCTAAAAAAAATCTTTATGGTGTCTATATTACATTTTTTTTTGTTATCGATATTTCAAATTGTATTTTACACTACAAATGGATATAACAAAAAATATATAATATCGACACAGTGAACAGTTTTTTGGCATTTGCTACAAATTTGTTGAAGTGGAATAACTTCACTTTGGAACTACACGCCTCATATATGAAGACATTACGATGGTAATAAAATAGATCAGGAAATCGTGGAAAGAAAAAAAAACTACAAATATAGCCGTATAAAACAGCATATTGAAAAATATGCAATATATTCCTTGGTAAAAAATGGAATTACTATAGGGCGCTGCAAAAAAAAAATGACTCTCGGCAGGGAATGTATCTTATTAGTGTGATATTTTCTAGTTTCAACTTGATTTTGCAGTCACGTAATTTGACTACCATCTTCTGTGAAAGATTAAACACTTTCATATTCAACCATACACATCAATAGTCTTTGGCAAATGAGTCAAGCTCAAAAGAGTATATACATACTGATACATCGTGATGGATTATAACAATTCCCTTGACCTTATGGAATGTGGGTTTTTATACTAATGAAAAAATATTATAATGTAAATGATAACACGTACACGTTTTGTGTATTCATTTGAATCAATACAATCGGATGAAATAAAATATGTGGGCGTGATAAAATCATTGTGGAGAGTCATGGGAAAAAAGTTTTTTTTGACAATTGGATTGCAAAGGGCGTAAAAGTATTGAACTACCACTGTCATTCCTATTATTTGACACAATTTATCAGTTATTGTAATTTGAAGAACTTTGAATGAATGAATAGCCCCATATTAAGTTATGAAACGTAGCTCATACTGGTTTAGTGATTAGATGAGTTGCGCTGGCTCTCAAATACAAAAGTTTAAAAAAATCATATCGCCGGTATACTGGCAAAACGCTTTGAGTAAAAAAATCATCGTTTTGACTTAATAATGTAGACCTAATAACATTAAACCATCTAAGGATTAGTTAGCCGACCAGATTAAGTGTTTCTAGGTATATGCTAATTCTGAAAAAATCGTTAACAAGACTCAGTTGTCCTAACATATTATCGTTAAATGTAAGAGTATGTAAGAGACTCAAACTTTAAAAATCAATTTTATTAAAACAGACTTTTTTGAATTGATGCCTTCTGCCAGTATACGAAAATGTGTTGCTTAGTGTGTAACTGAGAGCATAAGATATGAAGAAAGTCGTCATACAGTAAAGATTCACAAGTACATTATCCTTTTAATAAGGATTTACTTATTGTGAGTAAGCAGATAGTACGAAAAAGTTGTTTTTGTTTTCTAGTACAATACTTTAAACATACATGAATATACAACCCTAGAGCCTCTTTTTGTCATATTATACTCACTAGTCATTTGTGTTACAATAGTTCATCAAGATGCACTTATTAATTTAAAAAAAACAAGACGAACACAGTTAACGGGATTCAAACTTAGCTGAACTCGCACGACGGTTGTAAAGTAATATTGCATATAATAAATCAATAACGATAATAGGGGTCTAATGCATTAATATCGATTCAATTGACGACGCCTTTTAACGGTTAAAAAGCACGTGTTGATTTATTTCACTACGGTAGCATTATTAGCATACGGACATTCAACAATTGGTACGAAGAATCTCAACGAAGGTTCATCTAGCACTGTTATACAATAGAAGAAACAAATATTAAAATGTATAAGTAATTAGGAATCTTAAATAATAACACAGTTCCCCATTCTTTCGTATGGATGTACGAGATGGGAAAATAATAAATTGATCAATCCGTCGGCTTTGGTTTATTTTAAAGGCAGACAGAACAAAAATATACCGTTTATCTCTTTCGATTAATATAGTTCATTGAATATATGGAGGTAATTTTATTATATTACGTATATACAATAAGAAAGTACGAAAACCATGCTGGTGTACTTTTTCATCGTTTATTACCATTGTATTTGTGCGTATTGATTGTGATCAATAAATAATTTCTATACGGGTGATAAATGAAAGTAGTTTTGATATTGAGGGGTTCCATACAAATAATATATTTGATTAACATTGATAAAAGGAATGCTTATTACCACAAAACGTTGGCTTGGAATAAAAAGAATTTATCTGCTTCAGTTTGGACGAGTCACTGAAGTATTCTGCAGAAAATGACTGTTTAATCCAAATCTTTATACATACGAAACAAATTATTTTATTATCAATATATATAATGAATATCGCCCTCGTTAGGCTAGTTTTTAGCGCGTACGCCTGCCAAGTGGGAGTCACGGGTTCAATCCATGTGCTTCGTTTTGGAGCGGATATGGTTAAAAGAAAGAATATAATGAAAATATTACATTAATTACGAATTGCCAATGTACCCAATTATCAATACACAAAGACTGTCAATCGAGTTCTAGTGCTTTGGAATCCCTAAATAGTTTGCTTAGATATTGTCGGAATAAATCTATGGATCTA
>JAPMAE010009386.1:0-10656 GCA_036584705.1 Rhyacophila sp. 25_7 | reverse complement strand
ATCTCCATTCTGGCAATTTAGCTCATCTATCAGAGCCATAAATAAGCGTCTTTGGAGAGCACGACCACTCCCTCACCTGGTTATTTTTTTTTACAAGTTTCATCACCACGTTGATTCAGAGACATCTGTGCAAGACATTTTTTAATTACAAAAAAACATCACAAGACATAACTTAAAAACGTCTCAATATTGTATTGGCAGGTTGGTGGGTTGATTAAATTGCATATATTTATTATTTCTATTTTTTTTTAAATATAGCAAATAATAAATCTGCCGCCTCTAAAATGTCAATTTTATCATTTCTCCGTCTTTATAAGGTTTCTTGTTTTTAGCTATGATCTGAGAAATACGATAAGACGCGATAGTAGCGGCCTTAGTTTTTCCCATTACGTTTGTAAAAAAAACCTGCTGACAACATAACTAGCTCTTCAATTGGCTCACCTTCTTTGTTCTTACAGACGTATTTAAAGGATAATCTTTTTTTAATTATAGCTGAATGATTTATTTTGTAATGTCGTTCCATGTTGCATTTTTTCCCAATAGCTCCACTTGCATGGTACGGTAAACAATTATATTTTTTCTTAATTTCAATTATGAAATAATCCTCTTCCCATTCTACGTGATAGCGATAGATTTTGATTTTTTTGTTGAAAAAAACAAAATGAATGATAACTTTGTAAACGTTAAGCCTAGACGATTTCGTGAAACTGTGTAATTATCATTATAACAAACATTGCCAAATAACATTGAAAAGGAATTCACTTGCTCACAGTTAAAGTGACGAGCGCTAGTGTGCATAGCAATTCTTATATTTTTCTTATGCACACACACAAATGAGATCGTGTGGTATTATCATTCCCACCTAAGCGGCGAAACAAATCACCAAGAGAGAGAGAGAGATAGAGAGAAACAAAGTGTATGATGCAGTTCTATCGTAATAAATCGTACCTTCTATTTTACTTACAAATTCATATTATGACGGCAGCTTGTTAAGCATTTCATTGAAATTTATTTCAAGAAATATTTTAGAGTCCAATAATAAAATTCGAGAGGCAAATTTATTAATTTGATAAAATATCCTACGTGAGCTACCGAAATGCCACTAGCAAGCGACCGTTTGGCGACCACTATTCCAGGGTATCCGAAAGACCAAGTGCTGACTGGAATTCTTTAAAGTATTTTTTTAAAGTTCTAGTTTTATGGCAATTATCAATGTGACCCCAAAAAAAGTCTTTTCTTGATCTCCTAGTATTAACTATGTTTTGGGTAAATTATTTGCTGAGCCCAGCATTAGTACGGATACACGGATACGAAACGCTTATTAAAAAAACTGGTTTAAGTATTATTCAGAGTACCTCATTGTTGACTGCTTGTAAGGCTTTTCCCTGCTTCTTAGTCAGGCTTTAAAATTGACATTCACACTGAATTAAAAGATACCGCAATTTGGTTTTTTCTATAAGGTATTTAATGTATAATATTATAATTTTTAACATGAAAATTTATTTTAAACATTTATAAAATACAAAAAGTATTGAGGTTTAGGCCTCGGTGCGTGCTGCGTTTTGTAGGGCGTATGGCGTGCAGGTCGAGTTTTTACTGAGTGGCCTTAGTAAACGCACAGCATTTGAGTATCACTTCAAATGACATCACGCACGCCCGCGCAAACGTTGTTAAAACACAAACTGGTTTCAACTTGCACCAGACGCCATCCCGAACGTAAACATATAATCATGTCCAACCAAACACTATAAGCGGCGCCACTCATGCCAATCACATTCATAAACATGAGATTGGTATGTACTTCACACGCCATGCCGCACTCCCCAAAAAACGCAACGTGAACTGAGGCTTCAAGTTTAGTAATTGTTTATTATTCAAATAAATGTGTCAGGTATATATAATTAAGGCATTTGATTAACATTGAAATAACATGATCATCTAGTACTGTGAACGAAATATAACAAAAAAACATCATTCAATATTAATACACAGTACACAAGATGCCATCCTATAGAATATTTTACGATAAAAATAATTATGCAGGGTGCACATTTGCAGTAGTGATTGACAGTTAGTACGATTTGTCATTTTACGGTTATTATGTACGAATATTAAGTAATACAAATGTATTGTGTGTGAGAGTATAAATACGAACAGTTTGAAAAATTAAAAGAAAAATTACTCTACCATTTGTGTATTACATATACTTGTGTACTACTGAGATATATTTTTATTTATAACTTAAGACATGATAAAGAATCAATCAAATATTTAAATGTATTCTGAATTTACACAATTAACAGTTCGTCAAGTTTATTTTCTAGAAATCATATAACTCGTATATGTGTCATATTTTTGTTTTGTTTTCTTTTTGAAAGTGCTGTCAGACTTATTTTGCGAATTCAAGAAAATGAATGTATTAGTGCAACAATACTGTCACTGATTCTCATAAAAAATGAAACACGATATTAATGGCAAACGATACAACTTCAAATGCAGTAACTCGATTTTATATAATGACGCGTAATATGGATTGACCAATTCAATGTAGAAACAATAATTTATTTATGGTTCCCTCGAAAACAGGCAATCTATCATCGACAACAAACAAATAAATAATCCTCAAATTTTCTTTCCTCGTTATTTTACTTGAAAGACTATCTCGATATTTTCCAAGTCTTGAATGAATAATTTACTATTATCCTGAAAAAAATACTGTATTCAGATGAAAACTACATCCTAAACTTTTCACATTCTTCAGCCTACTTGGGATATTAGTTGCTGACACATTTCGTCGTCTAAGGAATTGAATTTGAAGATAGCAATTCAATCAGTCTACTCTATATGTCTCATTATACGTTTAGTGACAGTTACTTCTGGAGTAATTGTAAAATAAAGCCAAAGTTAAAACATATCAATCTACTGGAAATCAACATGTTTTGTTTATAAAAATATTTTTCAATTTAAGTTGAGCATGTGGTTTAAATTAAATTTGTAATTTTCTCCATATAAATAAACTTCATAGATAATTCGGTAAATATGTTAGGTCTATTAAAATTGTTTCTTTAGTAATAATTAACAAAGCGCCTTTAAAAAATATGAATATATTTTACACATACGTAGTAATAGTGGATTTTGTATTGTTTTAATTTTTAACATATGCAATTAGAAAAAAACGACGCGAGTTAATATTTTTATTATTTGAATCGAATCTCCAAATAACGCGTCAATGTTGGCAACCCTATTACTATTCATATCATAAACAGACACACACTTACAATATATATATCGCAACGTGAGTATATAATGATTTAAATTATGACGTAAAATACTGAACGTAAAATACGGCGGTAAATAAGTTTATTGGGAGTATTAAAGTAGTGTTCACTTAACAAAATATAACGCCGTTTAATTTTGTTTACTGTCGATCCTCGGTGGAAGCTCTTTCAAGGTTATAATCAATAAAGTTTATAATAAAAAATATTCTTATACATATTATATTTGTGAGTGTATTAGTGTTTAAATAAAATAATAACACGGGTTATATTCACAAAAAGTAACCTAACAATCATATAAAAAATAATATTATGAAATAAAGAACTACTTAGAAATCAACAACTTAAGTTTACCTTAAAAATATAAGACATAAAAACATACATTATTAATAATATCAGATACAAAAACAAAATAAGAGTCATAACGTAAAAAAATATATAAGTAAGTGAATTTAATTGAAAATCGAAAATATAATTTGTAACACATTAAGCAATATTGATTATACTGTATTTATTAAAATTCTCTGGTGTAAATAAGGTTGCAAATTATAAATGCAACATGGATATATGTTATAAAAGTGAAATATAAAACTCGACACATCGTTGACCAAAAGTTTATAAGTGTAAGTTTATGACAATTTTATTTATATATGTAGTAATAATGGTTTGTAGGTGATAAACAAATGTTTAAATATAGCAATTGTCAAAATATTGTGATACATGAAATTGGCGTATATTTTAAAAATATATTTAGTAAAAATAAATAAAAAGACACCGTTATTTTTTAAAATATAATGTCTTAATATTAAAGATTGCTAGTAAACATTTTCATAAATACAGGTATCCCTTCTACAAAACGGTTTCGTTCTTACACGATAAGAAATTTTTGGAAACCCTCGTATAGCATGGCAACCTATAATACAATTTCATTGTAAGATGCTTATGAAAATGCGAATACCCTTTTATAGCACTATATATATATATAGTGTTATAACGCAATTTTTATTCCAAACATTTACAAAATTAAATTATGTAATATGCCATAGTGTGTATGTGGTATTATTTATCAGATATTTTGTTTATATTTTTAATGAAAACTTTTGAATTCAAAAAAATACATTTTATTTTAAAAGGTTTCGGAACGTATCTTTTGTATTGGCTCTTAATCTTGTATAACACGGTTTTACAGAACACGGTATTTTCTAGGAATATACTTACCGTGTTATAGAAAGATTACCTATACTAGTCTTTATATACTTAGTACTGGCTATTAATTATCCTAAAGATTTATAAGAGATATTATGAATATTTTAGCTAGGTAATATCAAAACAATTAAAATAATACAGATTGTGTATATTATTGGAAATAAATAAGAAATTACTAAAACAACTGTTGTTCTTTACATCTAATGAACCATGTGTTTTTATTAATATATTGTACAAGTATTTCTTAAGAATTATAATACTTTAGGAATAAGAATAAAAGCTTTATATTCAAATGCTACAAAAAATATCCTTCTTAATGATTGATATACTCGTATGTATCACCGCGTATATATTTGTGTTAATTCGAGAAAGCTTTAACTTTATTGTGTGTAATGAGGTTAAAAATACTTTTTTGTGTTATAATGTATATTTATTAATACTAATATAAAAGGCGTACTATATTTTCATCTATGTGCAAAGATTCAAAACTAATTTTGTATTGGATATGACAGCAGTGTATATTTTCATCAGTATTTAGAAATAGTTGCATCTTTATATTAAGCTACTAACTGATTATTAGTAATTGTAAAAAAATCTTCCAATACTATATGCAATTATATCAAAGCGCTTAATATTCGCGTATAAGCCTAAAAATATGTAAAAACGTGATGGGAAGGGATGCAAGAGTAATTCTCCAAATTAAACCAATATATTTTTAAATTAGAGTATAATTATTAGTGAAAAATATATGTACTCGAAAGTAACTTTAACTCTATATTTTACAATGATAACAACATAAATATCTATAAAATATATATTAATCAAATTTAACATTGACAATATTGTAAGTCGTGATTATGTATGCTTACGCTACTTACCGAACAATAATTTAAACGACAAAAGGCTGAAATTCTATAAAATGAAATTAGAGTTATTATTTAATATTATTTATCCACAGTGACTCAGTGGACATATTGTCTGGTAATGAAAAAGTGGGTTATGGAATTAGTCCTGAGACTGATGATAACAAGAATCGTCAAATATAGTTTCATTTTTAGCTAAAGTATGCACCCAAAATGGTCGAACTTATAATTAATAAGGTATTTTAGCAGAAAATAACAGTTAAAAAAGTTTACTATAAAAAAATTCGTGGTTTTTATTTAAGAATAGATATTGACCCTGTCTAAGTAAATGGGCATAAATAACTCTCAGTTTTTTAAAAAGTGCTTTTATTTGAAATACACAATTAAATATACGTTCTGTCAAAAGAAATTAAGTCAAAAATGCCGAATTATTATCGAAATTTAGCTTTAGATTTTAAAAAAAGGACGATCTATTATAAAGTTTATATGGAAAAGAAAAAAGCATTAAAAGTCAATATTAATGATTTTTTTTAATTATCAGAGCAAGAAAATGAAACATCAATTTATTGGTTATCATGCAATTTAAGTTTGTATTAATGTGAATTTCATAAAAAATCATTAAAACACATTTTTTGTGTATCCTGTAAATTTTTTTTTTGCGAGGGTACTCCCTTTTACATAAACACAGTCGATAAAATAGTAAAATATGAATAAAGTATTTTGTCTATAAATAAAACACTTGGGATTAAATTAATTATAAAAAAAAAATTCAATTTGTAGTAAATTTTATAAATAATAAACTCAATCGATCACGTGTAAGTGTTGACTAAAAGTTTACAAAGAGAAAATAAACATTAAAAAGTTTACTAGGCTTTTTCATACTTGCCAAGTATATCATTTTCTTTGAGCAAATTAAACGGGGATAAGTGAAAAATTGTGTTTTCCTCGCGTACTTACCCACAGCCAGAACGCATAACCTTAAAGAAACTGTGTATTTTTTCCACAAGAAAACATACAAAACACGGTCTTTAAATAAAATATGCCAGGGAAATCTCACTCTCCTTACAAAATATTCTTGGCATCTCGCATCTCGGTATCCCCAGGCAAATTGTTGACCTTTTGCTTACTAGCCTCGTGAAATAAATACAATCTTCTTGGAAATATTCGATGCTATCTTCAGACATTTTATGTTGGCTTCGCCGTGAAAATTATAATACGAGGCATGAAGAAATTCATAAAAATACCAATTTATTTATGCGGTAGATTGGCAGCAAGATAGCCAATGTTAAAATAAACATATATTTCAATGAAAGAAAGTGTATTTTGTTTGTTTATTTATATTAAAAAGTCGGAGGTGTTTCCATAAAAAAACACAAGTTAGCCATGAACTAATTTGTAAAATAACAACTGACATTTGAAAGTTAACTAGAGAGCACATCCACTTAGCAAATCGGCAATTGCTAGCTTGAATCCTCTATCTTGCAAAATGTGTGTAGTTTTTTCACGTGTACTTAGAACCAGGATATTAGTTTAACTAATAACTGACAATTATTGCTCGTCAAACATAGTAATCTTTATATTGTAGAGATTCGTATGCTTTGTTTCTGAACAAATATGATTAACATATAAAACAGTATAATATAAGCGTAAATTGAAATTATATAACAATTTTATATACAGGTGCAGCAGAACCAAACATTGGTTTAACTAATAACTGTCAATAATTGGCCGTGAAAAATCTGTTAAAGCATTTTTTATATTATGAAGATTCATATGGTCTATTTTAAGGGAATCCAGAAAAAACACAAAAAGTCTAGTGTAAGCCTATTCTCTAAAAATTGTATCCACAGATGCGACCGAACCGCTTAACTACCTCTTGAGCATTACCCCTCCTAACCGCTAAATCGGTTCTGCTGCACTCTTTATTACCAATAAAATACGTCACAATAAAGTTTATTTTATTTATTGTCATTAGTTGATATAAAGCCAACACACTGAAAAACACTATGTTTTTTGAATGTACAAGATATATTCAACAAACGAAAAATAGAAGTTTTGTTGAAAATATCATAATATATAAACTGATTTGGGATATTTTTACGTATATTTTGTTGGAATGATGTAAAATTGTCTAAAAAATGTATCAGCAGTTTTATTTAACCGATTAAGTGGCAGAAACAAGATAAATAGCGCAGATTAAAATATAGTTTGCTACACAAAACTAATTATTTTGAATGATTTTAAATATGAAAATGCTTAGATATTACTATCGTATTACGATCATGAAAACAATGTCATGAAAAAAAAATATTCGATATAGTTTTAAAAAATATTAAAAAAATATATTTTTGCTTGAAAATGCACAGCTTGCCAGATTGTGACATTATACCTGGAACAGAAAAGGTTAACAATGTGACAAAACAAATTTTTAAATTAACTTTTATACTCGTATATTTCATAATAGCTAATAAGATGGATAATAATACAGTCACCTAGTTTCAAAATCATTTAAAATCTGTTAACTTTAAATGATAAATTGTGTTTCAAATGGTTGAAATAATTTGAATGTGCACATTAAGCTAGTTTGTAAAATGATCTAAATCTAAAATTAATACATTGGTGGAAAGTTTTTTGTTTCAAACTTCATAAACACGATCTATGTGCACATAAAGAAAATATTAATCTACTTAAAATTATATGTTTTATGTTTTAAAAAAGAATAAAAACTTGAACTGTATAACGATAGTATGAAACTTTCAGTTGAAATATGTATTCATGTAAAGAAATAACTGTAGTTTTGTTCTAGAAATAAATTTTGAAAACTGTATATTAACGATTGCGTGTGTCAATTTCAGTGCTTATTCATTTGACATGTTTCCATTTCGACAATAGTTTTGACCTGTTTAAACTCTGAGAAGCGTGCTTAGTTAGTATAACTGAATATATGTAACGTAAGCTATTATTTAAATAGTGCTGGTAGATAATAAAAAAATAGTACGCACTTATTGTTAGAATATTTTTATATCAAGAATAAAACTATGCGATTAAGGTCACACTAAATTTATCCTTCAAATTAAATAAATTTTAATGTTCGTGACGTCATAATATATTATATGCAGCGTTTTAGACTTTCCAATGTGTCTTTATAACAACATTTGAAGCCCGCTATGATCCACATTAGATCATAGATTTCTTTTTTTAAAGTATAATAGGCTATGCCAGTGGTCGGAAAACTGAAACTCTGACTAAAGGTGCTGCGACTAAAAATTATAAATAATATTATCAATAATATTGCACAACATATTGCACAACACATCGCTAGGATCACGCATACGCTGCAATATGGTTGCACAATGAGTGTATATTACTGACCTTTCTGCAGTCAATATGTGGAATAGTGATGTAGCAAGAAGTTGTGTGACCATTGCTATAGTGATGGGTTTAAAGAAGAAGGAGAAAAGAAAGCGCAGATGGATGAAGGAATGGTTAAAAAAAGATTGCACAATATATGGTGCAATCTTTCGGTGAGACCTACATGCAGTCAATATTCTTGTACAATATCGATTATTGAGCAATATAATGAGTATAATATTGATCGTCTAGGGACCACTTAAGGTTTAGCTACTTAAGTAAGTGCGGTTCTTTTACAAATGGCGTACTTAAAACATATTTTTCTATTTTAAATTAAATTTATATATCTAAACTCAAGTTTATATTTCCTCTCTACTACAAAACCCCAACGCTATCGGCAGCTAGATGATTACAATGTGTGATATCTAGTATTTTTTAGTATAGCTAGTTTTAACTAACTTTTAAAAACAGGGTTCTTGGTAAGAAATTTGGTTCTCAAAATAAATCTAAATCGTTGTACTGCTGATATTTAGCGATTTTAACTAACGGGTTAGCCAGCCAATAGTATATACAGAATAGATGTGTTACTTGCTCAATGCGACTGTTTTGAATTATAATACAGCAATTGTTGCTTTATTAGGATATGGATTGGTACATGCAGGGTCCAGTATAAAAAGTAGTATACCGAACATATGCTTTTTTTTCAGAATATTTGACCATGAAAAATGATATATAAATGTAGACAAGTATATTATTGTTATTATTAAATATAGAAGTTCGATTTTGATAAGAAATTCATACATATAATGATGTCGATAAACTGTAAAAATACGGTTTTTATTGGCATAGTTTAAATGGATTTAGTGTTGTCATATGGAAAAGTGCTTTTATTGGTTTCATATATAATCATATCATAATATACAGTTATTGAAATATGTAAGCTATCAAAAAACCATTAGCCAGATGAGCGTAGCCGTATTGAAAAATCGATATTGACAAAGAGTTTCTTATACGTATACTATATATACATCTTTTTGGAACAAAAATACGGGACACAATTTTATAACATGCCTTATACTATTAGCGAGCATGGAAGTTATACAAATTTTAATACAATGAAATAATATCACTGAGTTTTGCAATCAATGATAAATTTGTAAAGAATCTATGTATTTAAAAAAGATAACATATCGTCGATATAAGGACAAAAAATGATAAGTTGAGAAATAGCAGTTTTGACCCAATAATGTAGTTTGATAGATTTTTGCTTGCCCTTTCAACTAGCAAAACAAGCTTAGTCATATTTTTGTACTTACCTGTAATTTTAAAATGTTACTAACTATTTAGTTGGAATTGAATATGTAAATTGCAAAACATATTAAACCGACTAAGGCTTACTAGGTTTCTAGGTTTATTATATTTGAGGGGTGTGGTGTAAAAAGTAGGTAACCCACAATGAGACAGTTCAGTAATAATCGCAGGTGAAAATTTCTTTCACATTTAAAAATATACCGAAAGAGTATGTTAGGGATTATCAAGATTACTTATTAGGCACATATAGATTTTTCAAAAAAAAAACATGGATCAAGAAGTATGAAACGGTTAAAAAATATGCTAAAAATCGAATAAAATGTAATTCTCACTAAATGTGGGTTACCAAGTTTCTACACCACATCCTTCAATTCTGGAAAAAACGTCAACAAGACTTACAATCCCAGGTTCCCTAACATATTATCGTTAAATGTACGTAAGAGACTCAAACTTCAAAATCCATTTTCTCAAAATAGTCTTTATTGACTCATCACTTTTTGCCAGTCTCTCGACTATGTAAAAGTCTTTAATTAAGCGCTTCCTATCTTTAAATTTAAATAAAACAAAGTATGTGTAAGATATCATCAACATTTTGTATTCGTTTGAAAGGCCTATCGATGCCATTATGTATAGAAAATAACATCGTTCAA